>MU744563.1:19123-95009 GCA_026770625.1 Nicotiana glauca | reverse complement strand
GGGGGGGGGGGGGAGGTATGTTTGTATTGTTATATACTGAGGGGAGGAGGGGAGTTTAGACTGTTGGATCATTTCAAACCAACGGTCAAGATCGAGGGGGAGAGTTAAACGATGTCGTTTGGTTAAGTGAGGGCTGGGTCAGTTTTAGGAAGCGGGTCGGGTCGGATAACGGGTGAAGCTCTGGACCGTTGATCACTAGAGATAAACTAACAGGATTAGCCGTTACTAAACGACGCAGTTTGGGTCTAGGCATGAGACAGACCGGGTTGGTACTGGACTTGGGCTGGACTGGGGTGGGTTTCAGGTGTATTTGATTTGGGCTTCTTGAATTAAATTGAATCTGGCCCAATTTTGAATTCCTTCTCTTTTATTTAATTCTTTTCCTTTTCTTTTCTTCCTTTTTTTTTCAAAAAATTAAAACTAAAATTCTAAAATGAATTATTAAAACCTAATTAACTTAAAAATACTAATTAACTGTAGATGATAATTATCACACACATGTAAATAATTTAAGTACCAAAATCACACAATTAAACACTAAAAATAAAAAGTGCATTATTTTTTAGGATTTTTCAATAATTGTAGAATAAATAATTTACGATTTAACTCAAAATTATAAAATTAAATCCAAAATGTAAATGCAACATATTTTTGTATTTTCTTATTAATTGATCAAATAAACATGCACACACACACAAATACAAAACAAAACTGAAAACCACGAAAATTCACAAAATTGCACACAATGGGAAATTATTTTTATTTTGAATTCTTTGGGAGTAATTCGTGTGAGGCAAAAATCACATGCTCACAACACTAAACTCAGGTCTAAGAACCTCATCAGCCAATACAAGCAATCCAACTAACAACTCTTAACGGAACCACACAGATTCTTACACAACACAATTCGTACACCAAATCAACAATAACTCAATTATGCCGCACAAATAAAGGAAAACAAAGTAGAAGAATTATTTAACAAGTACAACATGTGTGACAACAAAAGTATCTGTTTTTCATCAAATTGTCCCACAGAGGGATGACACATGTCACGACCCAGAATCCCTCCGAAGGAGTTGTGATGACACCTAGTCTCTAAACTAGGTAAGCCTAACATTTGCAGAAATAACCTTAATATTCATTAACTTCAAATTAAGTAACTCTCAATAAATCACAGTTCCCAAAACCAGTGGTACAAGTCATAAGCCTTTCCAAGAGTAATTATACAAAATAAATACAACACTGTTCCAGAACAAGAAGGAAATAATGGAACGTAAATACAAACGAAGGTGACTCCGAGGCCTGTGAATGCAGCAACAGGTTACCGTGAGTCTCCATCGCGAAGACCCGCACAACTACTATAGATCAATACCTAGATCTGTACAAAAAAAGTTTAGAAGTGTAGTATGAGCACACCACGGCGGTGCCCAATAAGTATCAAGACTAACCTCGGTAGGGTAGTGACGAGAAACGATCAAGAAACCTACTGGTAAAATAAAATGAACATGATATGATAATACAACATCGAGATAAATATAACGAGGTAATATCAACAGCGAAAAGAAATCAAAATACCAACAGTAAGAACCATAAAGGGAGAACACGGGTAGTAACGAATGGTAACCAAGTAAATCAACACTGACATAACAGGAACAGAGACAAGTAAGAATGTATTCAATTAAAGAAGGATATGCCCACACAATAAATCACATCATGTCTAATACACAATCTCGACCATCTCAATCCTCGGTTTCTCATATCATACTCTTGACTTACGAACCTTCCGCATGCATGGCACCTTGTGCCCCCATATTTTCCATCTCACTTTTAACAACGGAATCCAGATGTTATACAACACATAATGTTCGTACAATGCACTCAATATGTCCAAGAAGTCCCATTTACCTAATATAAGTAAAATTACAATTTCTAAACTAATTGAGAAAGCCGGCGAGAAATGATGAAATTGTCTCTTTTGAAATCATTTGAGTAAAGAAAGTACACTTTTTTTTTATCGGTAACAACCTCTCTATCCAATTGGGGTAGGAGAAAGGTATGCGTATACATTACTCTCCCCAAACCCCACTTTATGGGATTTTACTAGGTAGTTGTTGTAAAGTAACCCTTTTAATTTAAAAATACAATATTGAATGAATTATTGCCTTTAACAAGATATTTAATAACTTAAAACTTAGTAGAAATTTCTTTTTAAGTAAAATACAACCTCAGACGGTTTAAGGGGGTATAATTGAGAAACTAATTGAATTACGGTTGTAATAACTATTGAAGTTTGAAGTACTGGAGAGAGTGTGTGTGTGTGTGTGTGTGTGTGTGTGTGTATATATATATATATATATATATATTCACAAAGGATCACAACAGTAAAGGAATTTAAACAGGTTAAACACTTGGATTGATAACAACAAATAAACACAGCAAAAAGTGCACGGCATCACCCTTCGTGCTTTTACTCTCGTCCTCACCATAAGAGTCAATATTCACTTTTATTCTTTCTTGTTACGGCGTGCAACCTGATCCCAATCATATAATACTGTTGCGGAGTGCAACCCGATCCAAATCATATACTATTGTTGCGACGTGCAACTCAATTCAAATTATATAATAATGTTGAGGCGTGCAACCCGATCCAAATAATATAATATTATTGTGGCATGCAACCCGATCCAAATCATATAATGATGTTGCGGCATACAATACGATCCCATATAATATTATTGTGGCGTGCAATCTGATCCAAATTATATAATGATGTTGCGTTGTGCAACCCGATTGAAATCATATAATGATGTTGCGGCGTGCAACCCAATCCCATATAATATTATTGCGACATGCAAACCTATCCCAATATACAAATCAACACTAATCACAAAAGAATCTCGATAAGGGAACAATAAGGAAACAACTATATCCCGGCAAAGGAGTCAACAACAAGAATAAACACATCCCGGCAAGGGAAACAACAGAAAGGATTAAATATGTCCCGGCAAGGGAATCATCTATAACCAATTTTGTATCGATAATTAAATTCACAATGAAATCTCAACTAAACAACAAGACATAATAAGCACGTGATAACTACACCGGTAACCACAATAATTGGACATCTAACCTATTTGCACGAAGTGATAGAGGGACTCACAATCAAGAAGTATCAAAACAATAAGGAAGGCAATCACTTCAATTAAGGCAATTAAGGGTCAATGCAACAAGTAGGAATTTGAGGAAAGCTAGCAACATCATATGGAGCATATAAAGTCAATTTAAGCAATTATTAAACCCTATCATAACAGAATACTCTCCACATATTAAACATAAGGACTTAAGAACCCTAGAGTATATTTTCCACAAATAAGTACGAGCACACACTCGTCACCTTGTATGCACGGACTACAATTAGCAAAGAAGACTCAATCTTAAGAAGAAGTCCCCCACGCATGGTTAAGCAAGATACTTACCTCAAAGACGACAAACCGATACTCTAAAATGCACTTCTCGGGTGAAAAGACCTCCGGACGACTCAAATCTAACCAAACTAACTTCAAAGCTCAAATAAAACACATAAGAATCTATTCTGCATCACAAAGTCTCAATATTTAACAAAATCCAAAAATTGGTCCATAAGTTGTGACGACCCGGCCAGTCGTCTCATGAATTATCATTTTATTTCCCCCATTTCTAGTTCTTTATGCTTTGTTATCTGTGTTTGGTGGTATCAGGTTGGTCGGATCAAGTCCAGAATGAACTTTTATAAGGTTTGAGATACTTAGTCTCTTTTAAGAAGGTTTGAGTTGGAAAAGTCAACCGGATGATGACTTATGTGTTAGAGGGCTCAGATGTGAATTTCAATGGTTCAGTTAGCTTCGGGAGGTGATTTATGACGTAGGAGTGTGATCAGAATGGGTTTCGGAGGATTTTAGAAACTTAGGCTTGAATCTGATGTGTTTTGGGTGATTTGATGTTGTTTGAGGTATTTTGATGATTGGAACAAGTTTAAATACGGTTTTAGGATGTGTTGGTGCCTTTGGTTGAGGTCCCGGGGGCCTCGGGTGAGTTTTCGATGGTCAATCGGACCATTTTGTGCCTTAAAAGATAGCAGAAAGTTGCAGGTTCAGTGTTGTAGAACCTTGATCTCTGCGATCGCGTAGGAGGATTTGAAGGAGCTGTTCAGTTGCTCTATGCGTTGGCGGAGTGAGGCTTGTGATTGCGTAGGGTCAGGAACTCATGCATTGTGATCACAGGTGTTTGGATGCGATCGCATAGGGTAAAATTGGGAGCTGAGATTTTTGTACTTCGCGATCGCAAAGGTTTTTCCGCGATCGCATAGAAGGAAATGAGGCCTGGGCAGAATGTTTTTTAAAGTCGTCTCGTTCGCGAATGTGGGTCTATTTTCACCCATAGCTGCTCATTTTGAGAGATTTTTGAAGGAGATTGAAGAGGGATTCAAGGGGAATCGTTGGGAGTTAAGATTCTTGGACTAATCGATTATATTGTGAAATCTACCTAGAAAATCATGGAATTTAAGCTAAAAATGGAAGAACTAGGGCTTTTGATTGGGGATTTGGAGGACCATTTTGGGGTCGGATTTGAGAACTTTTGATATGTATGAACTCGTAGTGAGATAAGGAACCCGTTGATGTAAAACTTTCTGAGTTTCGAGAAGTGGGCCCGGGGCTCGAGTTTTGCTAATTTCGAGATTTTTGGTATTTTTCGATTGTTTTCGTTTGGGCCTTGTTCCCTTAGCACATTGTGACGTATTTGTTCTAATTTTGGAGAGATTCGATACGTGTGGAGGCCGATTCGAGGGGCAAAGGCGTCACGAGCTAGAGGTTTAGCCAGTTCGAGGTAAGTAATGATTGTAAATGATGTTCTGAGTGTTAGAATCCCCGGATTGCACATCATAGTGCTATATTGAGGTGAGGCACACGCTTGATGACGAGCGTGGGCTCGTGCACTATTGGGGATTGTGACTTGGTCCATTCTGATTTTGATTTTGCCCCGTATTTGATTGAAAACTATTTGCTATCATCATTATTTGGGCTGAAAGCCATATTTGGGCCTAGTGCCAGCTATTTGAACCCTTCGGGGATTTTTGTTGATATTTCCTTACTGTTTTGACTTTATACTTGAACTCAATCATGTTATTTTCCACTGTTTCAAAACTCAGCCATGTTTACTCTGGTTTAACACTTGAAATGATATTTTAAATAATATTTTGGGCTGAACGTTATGTTTTAAATAATATTTTGGACTGAGTAAGGCCGAGGGCCTGTATAATGAGGATACTTTTAGGTCAGGATACACACCGTAGCAGTGAGATACTGATTATGATAATTAGGCCGAGGGCTTGAGATTGTGCACCACGAGGTGGCTTGATATTGATATGAGGCCGAGAGCCTGTTTATGATGCCACGAGGTGGCTTGATATTGCGCTTGGGCCGTAAGGAGCCCCTCCAGGAGTCTGCACAACCCTAGTGAGCGCGAGTACCCATTGTGATGAGAGATATAGCGCGATGGGCTGATATTGTACTATGTGATAGCCCGATGGGCTGGTATTGTTCTGTGTGATTGCCTGAGTGGTTGGTACCATTCTATGTGATACAGGCTGGTATTGTTCTGATATATTGCCCAAGGGGAGGAGTTGTTGACATTGTGCCCGAGGGGCGAACCTTTATGTGTTATCTTTCATATTACTTGTCATTTTACCTGTTAAACTATGGTATTTGTGCCCGAGGGGCAGATTTTCTGTGCTTATCTGCACTAACTGCTTTGCATTCATTTGCATAATTGTTGAAAAGTCATTTTCAAAGGAAGTTTGAATTGAGCTAAGTTGTTTATAAGAGATTTCATAGCTTCATTACTTTCTTAAATGGTTTTATACTGCTTCTATACAGCATGTTGATATGCTTTACGTGATTTCTTACTGCTCAGTTGTTATTTACCTTTATTACTCACTGAGTTGGAGTGCTCACTTTACTCCCTACACCTTGTGTGCAGATTCAAGTATTTCTGAACCCAGCATCAGAGGCAGAGTCGTTGGAGTTTAGCAAGATAGCTGTCGGCGTCTGCAGCACTGCTTTACTCCCTCTTTATTTCATTTATCTGTTCTCAGTACATTCAGACTTGTCAGTTGTAGTTAGACCCTAGTAGATGCTCGTGACTTGTGACACCCCGGTATCGGGCTGTGTTTGGGTTGTATTCCACACATTATGAAATCTTTTGCTTAGTTTGTGGTTATATATTCATACTTAGATTGTTTATTAATGTTTAAAAGTTTCAAAAATTGAGTTGGGAATAGTTGGTTGGCCTTGTTTTAACGAGAGGTGCCATCACGATCGGGTCCGGGTTTAGGGTCGTGACATAAGTTGACCCCCGAGCCCATGCCTTGAAACCTGACAAATTTTACAAAAACTCAAATACCCATTCCAATATGAGTTCAACCATACAAAATTTATTAAATTCCGATACCATTTGCCACCTCAAATCACGATTTTTCATTTTAGGACTTTTCTTCAAAAACCAATATTTTACTCAACCCAAATCACAAATTAAATGATAAAAATAAAGATAAATTCATGGAATATAATCAATTTTAGGTGAAGAACACTTGCCCAATCATTTTTCTTGAAAAACCCACAAAGAATTGCCCAAAATCGAGCTCTAGAACTCCAAAAATGTTAGAAATGGCCTAACCCTCGATTTGGAAAACTTATATTCTACCCAGATATCAAAGCATAGCGAACGTGGAGGAAGTATCGCGTTCGCGAAGAAGAAAAATGAAGGCTGCCCAGATGTGCTTTGCGAATGCAACAGCATGCATGCGAACGCGAAGAAGGAAAATATTATGGCCCAGAGATTGTTCTCTGCGAACGCGTGAACTAGTACGCGAACACAAAAAGTGGAATTGCATAACTACGCGAATGCGTGAGTGGGACGTGAACGCGATGAGGGATAAAGCAGAGCTTCATGAACGCGAGGAGTGCTATGCGAACATGGAGAAGAATTTCTAGGTGGTCAGCAACAAAGCTTCGTGAACGCGAAAGGCTGTTCACGATCGTGAAAGAGGATACCAGAAGCAGAAAACGGCAGTTCAAAAATAAGGGAAAATGACCCGTAGCCCACCCGGGAACCCATCCAAACACACAAACAAGTCATATAACCTATCACGGACTCGCTCGAGATCTCAAATCACATCAAACAACGCCAAAAACATCGAATCATACCAAGAACCGAACTTAGGAACTTCCAAACCTTCCAACTTCCAAATCTCGTGCCAAAACCTATCAATTCAACCTGGAATGACACCAAATTATGCAGACAAGTCTAAAATGACATAACAGAGCTGTTCCAACTCTTGGAATCATATTTCAACCCCGATATCACAATAGTCAACTATGGGTCAAACTTCTCCATTTTCCAAACTTCAACTTTTCCAACTTTAGCCGAAACACCTCAAATTACCCAACGAACCTCCAAATCTGACTCCGGATGCGCGCCTAAGTCCAAATTCACCATATGAAGCTGTTGAGATCACCCACGACCTATTCCGGGGCCGTTTACTCAAAAGTCCAATTCCGATCAAATTTTTACTGTTTAAACTCCCAAAACTAGGTTCCTTCTTCTAATCCAACTCCGATTCATCCGGAAATTGAATCCAATCATGCACACAAGTCGATATACATAATGTGAAGCTGCTCAAGACCTCAAACTACCGAATCGGGTGAAATTACTCAAAATGACCAGTCGGGTCGTTACATCCTCCTCGACTTAAACATACGTTCATCCTCAAGCATGCCCAGAGTCGTTCTAAAGCCATCGAACCACCGCATGAGCTCACCATACATACACCCAGGGGTGATTCTCTATCACCCAACCTAAGCAGAACTGACAATGCAATATAACTAAAGATCTTATCTCCTCCTTAGCCCACATCCTTATAACAGAACCCAAACCTCAACATCTAAAATTCATCATCGGATCCGAATTCCACATCATCACACTGCATGAGCCTTAACAAGCTGAATCAAGCCAAATTCCAATCTAGAATACAATCACACGGTGCTTCACATAACTCAAATCCTGAAGCAATAATCCTCTGACCACCATAGCTGTTCAAATAGCATCCTGGATGCCGGCAATATACTTTACATTGAATACAACCTTGTTCCGGACCTCCACATCACTGCTCATGATAAATAAACATACGGGAACTTATAGCCGCCCATGAAGACAACAAGTCAGGAAGCTCTCTTGCCCGCCAAGGGCCATCACCCAAATTTTAGCATGAACACCCTCATACTCCCAAACACTCCTCACCCTCGATACTATAGTACTAATCTCAGGTCTAAGAACCTCATCTAAGCCAATACAAGAAACACAAATGATAGCTCATCACGGAACCACACAGATTCTCATATTACACAATTTGTACACTACACGAACAATAACTTAATTACGTAGCACAAGTAAAGAAAAGTAGGGTATAAGAATTATCTAACGAGCATAACATGTGTAACAACAAAAGTGTAGTTCTTCATCAAATTTTCCCACAGAGTGAAAACACAACACCAAATGAACACAAGGAAAGGGTATCCCACATAACATCCGATGCGGTGTGCAACCCGCTCCCAAATATTCATCAAGCCAAAATGCTCGAGCTCACTGAACATATGAATACTGATATCAAGTATAACATAGTGCAAATAAAACTGTGGAAAAATAAATAAAAATGTTAAAACATGAAAGAAGCGAGCACGACTAAAGCAAATCAAAATCACCAAGGCTATCTTGCCTGCATCGCCATAAGTCCTGAGCAGAATTACTACCTGCGGGGGAAACAATCATAAACCCCACTGCCTAACACAGCATACAAGAGTAGCACATATCATAGGCTAGGGCACATTAATATCCCTCCTACCTGATCACATAACCAAAACAACATTCTCACAGAGGTATACATATTCTCGCTGACCCCTCCCCAAATAGCCTACAACCAAATCCCGTTTACCTCCAAATAGGTAAATATCCTTTCAAAAAATCCACAGCGACCTATCAATCATGCATGCTATTAACTATTTCATCCTCAATGTTTCTCCACAATCCGTAAACAGGAAATAATTCACATATAAGGGCATCTAGCCCCAAAACCTCAGGAATACCAAAATTTCCACACTCTAACTCCACTATGAAATAAAATGGATGATATATCACTTACACCCTATCATTCTGCTGAAGCACTCATATAGAGTTTCTGATCACGTAAGAAAATATGAACCTCAAAAGCCTTAAAACCCAGTAATCACCCTGCTACCAGCCATGCACTGCCAATCAAAACTTAGGGTCCTTTCTAAAAGTGCACACTCTTCACATATGATATCCAACAATGCCAACGCTCTATTAATTTCAAATACCGATTCAGGAGAAACCGCAATGTACTACATATTCCTTATGCCCATAGTAGATACCCAACTCAGGTCGCAGTCAAACCATCGAGAACCCTCTGAGATCCCGCACACAACCAAACCATCAGGACTACACCACCCCAACTCAATCGAGTCATACAAACCGCCTAATCCAAGAATACTGCCACAAATTCCAGTAGAGAATTCCCATTCAAAAGGATCATTTACTTCCATGGCTATGTTGACCCAACACTACTAAACTGACTCATTTCTTCAGATAGTCGATATACAATAACTCCCATCAAATCCCCACACGCAGATGACTCTAGCAAGAAACTCATAAATTTTACCGCATTACCTCTGAGGCACCCCGTTCTGCCACAACCAGGATACCCACGCTGAATAGACCTCCTATGAATTTGAAGTTATTCCTCCGACTCCCCTTGATGCTGATATGTAGATCCATTATTAACACAAAAATACTATAAGACCTAACATCACCCCGTGTGAGATCTCAGACCCTGGTCATTTCCCAAATTCGAGAATCTACCAATACTACATATACACATACCTCAAGCTAAAGTTGATACGAATCTGACTCTGCAATCTGAGTGCCGCTATTGGACTCCTCCACTTGGCCAAAGCCATGGAAAACAAAGTCTGATGACCCAAAAAACTAACCTTCAAAGCTCGTACAACACAAATCACAAGGTACTCCAATACCACCAACTATTCCCAATCAATAATCACTTCATGGCCTTGCCACAATCGCGACAACTAGTCGACTAATTAAACCTTCCCAGCTCGCACTCATCAATTAGGTGCCAGAAACTGCTGCGCTTCCATATGAACAACTGAATCGTCTCACAATGCCTCTGTATCTTTAGTTTGGACAACACGTCGAGGCAATGCCTGAGCATCCCTGACTCCTTTGTAGCCTGTCTGTACCATCACGAACCACTAGCATCTAGCGAACGCTGAGAGTGTAAGATTGTACACGAGTGGATGCAGAGGGACATAAGTCATATACTTCGAGCAGAATCAATGTCGCACAATAGGGAATGAAAGAAGTGGAATTTCCTAACAGTTCTGTAGCCTCTCAAAGATAAGTACATATGTCTCTGTACCGATCCGCAAGACTCTACTAAACCTACTTATGAATCGTAGCACCCATGAACCTAGAGCACTGATACCAACTTGTCACGACCCAGAATCTCTTCGAAGGAGCCGTGATGGAACCTAGTCTATAAACTAGGTAAGCCTAACATTTGCAAAAATAACCATAATATTCATTAACTCCAATTAAGCAACTCTCAATAAAACACAATTTCCAAAACCAGTGGTACAAGTCATAAGTTTTTCTAAGAGTAATTATACAAAATAAATACAACACTATTCCAGAACAAAAAGGAATCAATGGAACGTAAATACAAACAAAGGTGACTCTGAGGCCTGCGAACGCAGCAACAGGTTACTATGAGTCTCCACCTCGATGACCCGCACAAATATTATCGATTAATACCTGGATCTGTACACAAAAATGTACAGAAGTGTAATATAAGCACACCATGAACAGTCAAGACACTACTGGTCAAATAAAATGAACAGGATTTGATAATACAACATCGAGATAAAGATAATGAGGTACTACCAACAGTGGAAAGAAATCAAAATACCAACAGTAAGAACTATAAAGGGAGAACACGGGTAGTAACGAATGGTAACCAAGTAAACAGATAACTAAGTAAATCAACACTGACATAACAGGAACAGAGACAAGTAAGAATGTATTCAATTAAAGAAGTAGATGCCCACTCAATCAATTACATCATGTCTAATAAACATTCCCGACCATCTCAATCGTCAGTTTCTCATATCATACTCTTGTCTTCTGTACCTTCCACAAGCATGGCACCTTGTGCCCCCATATTTTCCATCTCACTTTTAACAATGGAATCCACATGCTATACAATACATAATGTCCGTACAATACACTCAATATGTCCAAGAAGTCCCATTTGCCTAATATAAGTAAAGTTATAATTTCTAAACTAATTGGGAAGACCAGCAAAAAAAGATGAAATTGTTTCTTTTGAAATCATTTGAGTAAAGAAGTACCCCTTTTAATTTAAAAATACAACATCAAATGAATTATTACCTTCAACAAGAGATTTTATAACTTAAAACTTAGTAGAAATTCCTTTTTCAGTAAAATACAACCTCAGACGGTTTAAGGGGGTATAATTGAATTACGAGTGTAACAATTATTGAAGTTTAAAGTATTGGAGTGTGTGTGTGTGTTTTTGTGTGTGTGTGTGTGTGTGTGTGTGTGTGTATATACACATACGTAAATACGGTGAGGTATTGAAAACATTGTTGGTTCTAACACAAAGGATCACAACAATAAAGGAATTTAAACAGTTTAAACACTTGGATTGATAACAACAAATAAACAAAGCAGCAGAAAGTGCACGACATCAACCTTCGTGGTTTTACTCTCGTCCTCACCATAAGAATCAATATTCAGTTTTATTCTTTCTTATTGCGACGTGCAACCCTATCCCAATCATATAGTACCGTTGTGACGTGCAACCCGATACAAATCATATACTATTATTGCGGCATGCAACCCGATACAAATTATATAATGATGTAGAGGTGTGCAACCTGATCCAAATCATATAATATTGTTGCGGTGTGCAACCCAATCCAAATCATAAAATGATGTTGCGGGTGCAACCCGATCCCATATAATATTGTTGCGGTGTGCAACCCGATCCAAATCATATAATAATGTTGCGGCGTCACGATCCAAATCATATAATGATGTTGCGGCAGGCAACCCGATCCCATATAATATTGTTGCGACATGCAACCCTATACTAATATACAAATCAACACTAATCACAAAAGGATCCCGATAAGGGAACAATAAGGAAACAACCATATCCCGGCAAGGGAGTCAACAATAAGAATAAACACATCCCGGCAAGGGAACCAACAGTAAGGATTAAATATGCCCTGGCAAGTGAATCAACAACAGCTAAATTTGTAGCGATAACTAACTTCACAATGAAACCTCAACTAAACAACTAGACATAATAAGCACGTGATAACTACACCAATAACCACAATAATTGGACATGTAACCTATTTGCATGAAGTCATAGAGGAACTCACAATCAAGAAGTATCAAAACGATAAGGAAGACAATCACTTCAATTAAGGCAATTAAGGGTCAATGCAGCACATCGAAATTCGAGGAAGGCTAGCAACATAATATGGAGCACATAGAGACAATTTAAGCAATTATTATACCCATTCATAACGGAATACTCTCCACATATTGAAAATAAGGACCTAAGAACCCTAGAGTATATTTCCCATAAATAAGTCCGAGCACAGACTCGTCACCTCGCATGCACGGACTATAATTAGCAAAGAAGACTCAATCCTAAGGGGAAGTCCCCCATACAAGGTTAAGCAAAATACTTACCTCAAAGACGACAAACCGATACTCTAAAATGCATTTCTCGGGTGAAAAGACCTCGGAACAGCTCAAATCTAACCAAATTAACTTTAAAGCACAAATAAAACACACAAGAAACTATTTCGGATTATAAAGTCTCAATCTTTAACAAAATCCATAATTTTGGTCCATAAGTTGACCCCCGGGCCCATACCTAAAACCCCTACTACTTTTACAAAAATTCGAATACCCATTCCAATATGATTTCAACCATACGAAATTTATTAAATTCCGATACCATTTGGCCCCTCAAAGCATGATTGTTCATTTTAGGAATTTTCTTCAAAAACCAACATTTTACTCAAACCAAATCACAAATTAAATGATAAAAATAAAGACAAATTCATGGAATATATTCAATTCTAGATGAAGAACACTTAGCCAATCGTTTTGCTTGAAAAATCCACAAAGAATCGCCCAAAGCCGAGCTCTAAAACTCCAAAAAAGTTAAAAATGGCCTAACCCTCGATTTGAAAAACTTATATTCTGTCTAGATATTAAAGCATCGCGAACGCGGAGGAATTACCGCGTTCGCGAAAAAGAAAAATGAAGGCTGCCCAGATGTGCTTTGCAAATGCGACAGCACACACGCGAATGCGAAGAAGGAAAATATTATGGCCTAGAGATTGCTCTTCGCGAACGTTTGAACTAGTACGCGAACGCGAAAAGTGGAATTGCATAACTAAAAACGCGTGAGGGGGACGTGAATGCGATGAGAGATAAAGCAGAGCTTCGCGTACGCGAGGAGTGATTCACAAACGTGGAGAAGAATTTCTAGGTGGTCAGCAACAAAGCTTAACGAACGCGAAAGGCTGTTCGCGATCGTGAAAGAGGATACCATAAGCAGAAAACAACAGTTCAAAAATAAGGAAAAATGACCCGTAGCCCATCCGGAACACACCTGAGGCCCCCGGGACCCTGTTTAAACACAAAAAAAAATCATATAACCTATCATAGACTCGGTCGAGGTCTCAAATAACATCAAAAAATGCCGAAACATCGAATCATACCAACAATTGAACTTAGGAACTTCCAAACCTTCTTACTTCCAAAACTCGTGCCAAAACATATCAATTCAACCCGGAATGACGCCAAATTTTGCAGACAAGTCCAAAATAACATAACAGAGCTATTCCAACTCTCAGAATTGCATTTCGACCCCGATATCACAAAAGTCAACTACATGTCAAACTTCTCCATTTTTCGAACTTCAACTTTTCTAACTTTCGTCGAAACACCTCAAATTACCCTACAGACCTTCAAATCCGAATCCGGACATGCGCCTAAGTCCAAAATCACCATACAAAGCTGGTAAGATCACCCATAACCCATTACGGGGCCGTTTACTCTAAAGTCCAATTCCAGTCAAATTTTCACTATTTGAACTCGCAAAACTAGGTTCCTTCTTCTAATTAAACTCCGATTCATCTAGAAACTAAATCCAACCATACACAAAAGTCGATATACATAATGTGAAGCTTCTCAAGACCTCAAACTACCAAATCAAGCAAAATTGCTCAAAACGACTAGTCGGGTCGTTACAACACAATACCAAATAAACACAAGGAAAGGGTATCCCATATAACATCCGATGCGCGTGCAGCCTGCTGCCAAATAGTCATCAAGCCAAAATGCTCAGGCTCACTGAACATATGAATACTGATATCAAGTGCAACAGAGTGCACAAATAAAACTAAGGGAAAATAAATGAAAGTTCTAGAACATGAAAGAAACAAGCACAACTAAGGTGCAATGAACAAATCAACATCACGAAGGCTATCTTGCCCGCTTCGCCATAAGGCCTGAACAAAATTACAACATGCATGGGGAATCATCATACGACCTCACCGCCTAACACACCATAAAAGAGTAGCACATAATATAGGCTAAGGGCATAAATAATATCCATTCAGTCCGGTAACATAACCATAATGACAATTTCACAGGAGCGCTCAAACTTGATCTGATACAAGATACATGATCTCGTTGAGCTTTCAAATATCCCCCAACCCAAATCCTGATTATTTCTAAATAGGTAAATATCCTTTCCAAAAATCCATAGCGACCTATCAATCATGCATGATATTAATTACCTCATCCTCAACGTTTCTTCACAATCCGCTAGTAGGAAATGGTCCACATATAAGGGCATCTAGCCCAAAACTTCAGGAATACCAAAACTTTCATACTCAAACTCCACTATGCAAATCAAATGGCTGATATTACACTTACACCCTATTGTTCTTATGAAGCACTCATATAGAGTTTCATGGTTGCGTAACAAAATATAAACCTCGAAAGCCTCAAAACCAAGTAATCACCAAGCTACCAGCTACGCACCCGCAAACTAAACCTCAAGGTCCTTTCCAAAATTTACACCCTTCACATATGATAGCCAATAATGTCAACACCCCATTAATTTCTGATGCCTATTCAGGAGAAAGCCAAAATGTACCACATATTCCTTACTCCCATAGTAGACACCTAACTCAAGCCGTAGTCAAACCATCGAGAACCCTCCGAGATCCTCCCGTACGCAAATAAGCCATCAGGACTGCACCTCCCTAACTCAACCGAGTCACACAAACTGTCCAATCCAAGAGTGCTTCCACAAATACCAGTAGAGAATTACTATTCAAAGGACCAATCACTTTATCGCTATGCTGACCCATCACCACAGAGCTGACCCATTTCTTCGGATAGCTGATATGCAATAATCCCAATAAAAATCCCAATATCGTCCCGTGCAAGATCTCAGACCATAGTCATATAAAAATTTCGGGAACCTACCAACACCACATATACATATACCTCAGGCCGAAACTAACACAAGTCTGACTATGCAATCTGAAAGCCATTGATGGACTCCTCCACTTGGCACGAAGCCATAGAAAACAACGTCTGATGATCTGTGGAGCTAACCTTCACAGCTCGTACAACACAAATTACAAGGTACTCCAATACCGCCAAATATCCTCAATCAACACTCACCACGCTTCCGCTGCACCTCCATATAAACAACTGAATAGTCTCTCAATACCTCTGTATCTCCAGCCTGGACAACACGTTGAGAAAATGTCTAAGCATGCCTGACTCCCTCGTAGCCAGTCTGTAGCATCAGAAACCACTGGCACATAGCAGACATCGAGAGCGTAATATTACACATGGGTGGATGTAAAGGAACATAAGTTATATGCTTCGAGCTGAATCAATATCGCACGATAAGGAAAGAAGAGAGATTATCTTAATAGTTCTGTAGCCTCTCGAAGATAAGTACTGACGTCTCCGTACCGATCGACAAGAGTCTACTAAACCTGCTTATGACTCACAGCACCTATAAACCTAGAGCTCAAATACCAACTTGTCACGACCCTAAATCCCTCCGAAAGAGTCGTGATTGCACCTAGTCTCTAAACTAGGTAAGCCTAACATTTGCTGAAATAACATTAACACTTACTGACTTCAAATTAAATAACTCTCAATAACACAATTTTCAAAACCGGTGGTACAAGTCATAAGCCTTTCTAAGAATAGTTATACAAAATAAATACAACACTATTCCAAAACGAGAAGGAATCGATGGAACGTAAACACAAATGAAGGTGACTCCGAGGCCTGTGAACGCAGCAACAAGTTACCGTGAGTCTCCACCGCGATGACTCGCACAGCTACTATCGATCAATACCTGGATCTGTACCCAAAAAAATTTACAGAACTGTAGTATGAGCACACCACAATAGTGCCCAGTAAGTATCAAGACTAACCTTGGTGGGGTAGTAACGAGGAACAATCAAGAAACTTACTGGTAAAATAAAATGAATATGATATGATAATACAACATCGAGATAAAGATAACAAGATAATATCAACATCGAGATAAAGATAACGAGATAGTATCAACATCGGAAAGAAATCAAAATATCAACAGTAAGAACATAAAGAGATAACACAGGTAGTAACGAACAGTAACCAAGTAAATCAGATAACCAAGTAAATCAACACTGACGTAACAGGAACAGATACAAATAAGAATGTATTCAAATAAAGAAGACAGTGCCAACTCAATCAATCACATCATGTCTAATACACAATCCCGACCATCTCAATCCTCGGTTTCTCATATCATAATCTCAATTTTCGAGGCTTCAGCCTACATGGCACCGTGTACACTCATATTTTTCATCTCACTTCTTAAAAACAAAATCCACATGCTATACAATACATAATGTACGTACAAATACACTCAAAATGTTCAATAAGTCTCATTTACCTAATATAAGTAAATTACAATTTCTAAACTAATTAGGAAAGCCAGCGAGAAAAGACGAGGTTATTTTTTTGAAATTATTTGAGTAAAAAAAGTACCTCTTACAATTAAAATACAACATCGGCTGGATTATTACCTTTATTAAGGAATTTAATAAATTAACTTAGTAGAAATTCCATTTTTAAAGTAAAATACAACCTCAGACGATTTAAGCAAATTTAATTGAGTAACTAAATAAAGTGAAGATGGAACAATTATTGAAATCTTAAAGTATTGAAAAATATGTATATAAATACGGCGAAGTATTGAAAACGCAATGGGGTTCCTTCACAAAGGATCGTAGCGGTAAAGGAATCTGAACAGTTAAAACACTTGCACTGGTAACAACAAATAAGCATAGATAACAGAAACTGCACGGCATCACCCTTCATGCTTTTACTCTTGTTCTCACCATAAGAATCAATATTAACTTTTATTCTTTCTTGTTGTAGGCGTGCAACTCGATCCCATTTCAAATATTACCGTGGTGGCGTGCCACCCGATCCCAGTTCACATATCACCATGGTGGCATGCCAACCGATCCCATTTCATATATCTTGATGCAGGCGTGCAACCCGATCCCATTTCATATATCTTGCTGCAGGCGTGAAACCCGCTTCCATTTTATATATCTTGTTGCAGGCGTGTAACCCGTTCCTATTTCAAATATCACCGTGGCGATGTGCCACCCGATCCCATTTACAAATCAAAATCAATCATAAAAGAATCCCGATAAGGGAAGAAGAGTATAACAAAAATATCCCGGCAAGGAAAACAAGATCATAAACAACAATATCTCGGTAAGAAAATAATAGTATAGCAAAAATATCCTGGCAAGGAAAACAATATCATAAGCAATAACATCCCGTCAAGGGAACAATAATATAATAACCTTATCTCAGCAAGGAAAACAATATCATAAGCAATGACATCCCGGCAAGTCCATCAACAAGTACATAATAAGGGTCACGAAAAAATAAACCAAGAAGCACGATAACCTCAACAAAACCACAAGACATAATAAGCATGTGATAACTATATTGGTAACCACAACAATTGGACATGTAACATATTTGCAGGAATTCATAGAGGAACTCACAATCAAGAAGTATCAAAATAATAAGGAAGGCAATCATTTCAATTAAGGGTCAAGGTAACACGTAAGAATTAGAGGAAAGCTAGCAATGTTATATAGAGCATATAGAGGGAATTTAAGCGATTAGAAAACCCAATCATAACGGAATACTCTCCACATAAGGACCTAAGAACCCTAGAGGCTAATTTCCCACAAATAAATTCGATCACACACTCATCACCTCGCATGCATGGCCTACAATTAGCATAGAAGACTCAATTCCTAAGGGGAAGTCCTCCCCACAAGGTTAGGCAAGATACTTACCTCAATCCGGCCAATTCAATACTCAATTTAGCTTTTTCTTTACCAATTCATCAACACTCGGCTCAATCTAGCCAAAAATGACTTGAATACATCAAACAATGCAAGACAAAATAATTTCAATTAACAAAACTATGATTCTCATACAATTTGCAAAAAGTCAATAAAAGTCAACTCCCCTGGGCCGTACCTTGGAACCCGATAAAATTTTTACAAAAATCGAACACCCATTCTGCTACGAGTTCACCCATATAAAATTTATCTAATTCTGATATCATTTGGTCATTCAAATCATCATTTTACATTTTTGACAAATTTCACAATTTTCCCGAAATTTTTCTTTAGATTCTCATGAATTTGATGTTAAATCTAAGATATAATCAAAAATATAGTTAAAAATTAATTAGAGATACTTACCCAATGATTTGGAGAAGTTTGGGTCTTTGGAAAATCGTCCAAGGAGGTTTAGTGTTTGAGAAAATTAAAAAATGGGTGAAAATCTCGTCAAAAACCTCACTTAAACAGGCCTCAAATGTCGCATTTGTGACCCAGGGTTCGCAATTGTGAACCCTCGCAAATTGCGAATAAAGCAGGGTTGGCAGAAGTCGCATTTGCGACAAAAAGTTCGCATTTGCGAACTGGGCATCGCAAATGCGATGAAAAAGTTCGCATTTGCGAACACACCAGAAGCCAGCAATTCTTCCCGACATAAAAATGAGCATAACTTCCTCATACGATTTTTAAATTCGTTGATTCTTTTCCTATGGCTCCATAATTTTAATACGGATCTAATGGTTCAAACAAAACTGAATTTAGATCTCATTTTCTCAATATGTTATTACTTTTGCTTGAAGAAATGACGATAAAGCATCCAAAAACAAGCGCAACATAGCCTAAACATATCCGAAACTCACCCAAGCCCTCGGGGCTCCAAACCAAACATGTACAGAAGTCTAAAATATCATACGGACTTGACCGTGCGATCAAATCCTCAAAATAACATCAAAAACTATGAATTTAACCTCAAAACTCATGATTTTCTCAAGGATACTCAAATTTTCTAATTTTTCAACTGGATGTCCAAATCACGTCAAATCAATTTCAGTTCTCACCAAATTTTACAGATAGGATTTAAATATCATTAAAAAAAAATTGTACCGGGCTCTGAAACTAAAATACGTGCCCGATACCAATGAGTTCAAACATTAATTCATTTATGTATTTCCTTTAAAAACCAGCACTATAATTTTCTTCAAAAATTGTTTTCTAAAGCTAGGGGCCTCAGAATTAAATTCGGGGCATACGGCCAAGTTTCATATTTTACCGCGGACCTCCTGGGATTATCGGGACACAGATCCGGGTCAGTTTACAAAAATAGTGATCAAAGTCAACTAAAAATCCAATTTTAACTCTAGAAATTACTATATTTTCATATTTTCACATAAAAGCTTTTCGGTTTCACGCCCGGACTGTGCACACAAGGCTATACACATAATATGACATTGCTCGTGACCTCAAAATGCCAAATCAGACGCAATTGCTCAAAACGATCACTTAGGTCGTTACATTTTAAAAACTGATTTGGTACTCAAACAACTTAGGATTATGTTAAAGGACTATATGTACATTCTAATAACTACTATAAATAATCGAATTCCATTTGCTATTAAATATCCTTTTTGTCCAGAAACTTCGTAAATCATTGTTACTAACAATTTATTGATAATTTGAAATTATATTAAGAAGGAATTAAAAGTTGTTGTTTTGTCATAAAGTACTTTCAAGGCCCCAAGACAAGTTCCCCCGGAAAAAAAAAATTAAAACAAAGAACTTGCTTTTGGGATTACTTGATCCTATTAGTTGTTAATTTTTTGGAAAGAACCTCTCTGTCCTTTAGGGATAGGGGAAGGATTGCGTATATTTTACTTTCTCCAGATTACTTGTGGGAAACTACTGAATTTTTTTTTTATTGTTGTTGTTATATTAGTTGTTAATTTCATTATAATAGGACTTAAATTTTGAGGAGCTTGATGGATGGAAGAAAACTAATCATAAAAATAGATATGCTTTTAAATATAAGTTTATTCTTTATTTTTTGATAAAACAAATAGAAGTGCCTTAAAATTTGGTGATGCCTGATACCATGGAATATTTAACAACGAGAACTTGATAGCATTATAATTTTAAAAAATAGAATATATATGTGCTCAAACTTCTTTTATCGTTTAAGCAAATTTTATAAAAGTACTAAGTAACTGTTTTTCATAAATACGAGAGTAAAAAGAAAAAGACGATATTTGTCATCTAATCGAATTGTGGACGTGTTCTTGTAGACCACAGATTGTTTGACTTCCTCAGTGAATTCAAAATAAAACCTATTAAAATTAATCAGTTTATTATTATCACTAATACAGTAAATCTTAATCTAAAATTGACCTCCTTAATATGAATCATTTAGGCTGAAGTAAAGTAAATTTTTGCATTACAAAAAAAAATAAAAAAATAAAATTGAGTACCGTTGCATTCTTAACATGAATTAACAACTTAAATCTCAAACTATGTGATTTCAAAATGTTTAGTTTCATTTTGTTTTTTGATTGCATCAAAAAAAATTAATGAGTTTGTTTACACTATGTGTTATACTTTGTTATTGTCACGACCCCAGTTCGTCCTCCGTGAACTATCGTGACGGCACCTAGTCTCTACGACTAGATAAGCCTAAAATGCGAAAAATAAACCAAATTGCAGAAGAAAACAAGTTAAAATAGAGATAGAGTAATAAATCAACGTTTAAAAGTGTCGCTCGGCATATACAATACAATTTCTCAAAAGCTAATACACTTTCTAAAAATTCGAAATCTCATGAAACTACAAGCCTTTGAATATCTAATAGTATCTAACTCCAGAATGTCAAACAAAGAAAAGAAATACTGAAGGGCTTATACTTAAAAGTGATAATAGAAAGGGACTCCTCGGTCTGCGGATGCGACATATATATATCGAAGTCTCTACAGAAGCGCCTTGTCTCAAGGATGAGAAGAATGAGTGAAAGTACCTAGATCTGCACATGAAAAACATGCACAGGAAGGGAATGAGTACACTACAACGGTACTCAGTAAGTGCCAAGCCTAACTGATGACTATAAAATATTCATATATTATATACTTAAAAATAAATTATATTAAATAATATATATATATATATATATATATATATATATAAAATCTGTATTTTCTAATAGTATTTTGTAGAAAATAAAAATATCATGATAAAACAAATAAAGAAATAAAAAGAGATCACGACGCATCATGGCAAAGAACCACGAGGCATCATGGCAATAGAAGCACAATGCATCAGGGCAAAAGAACAACGAGGCATCATGGCACCTTATGAGATTTGATTTCTATAAAAAGGATGTCATATTTGTATTGAAAGAGGGGACGATCATATGTGCCTAATTAGCAACTTTTCTCTAGCTTTGATCTTTACTTATTTATCTCTTTCATTTTCCTCTAGTAGTTTTTGAATTTTCTAAGAGTGTTAATAATATTTTAAGAATTTCTTTCTTTGTGAGAATTAAATACTCTATAATGGAGTAATCTCTTTTGTTAGGATAGTTGATGAAGCTCGATATCATTATAATATTAATCTCAATTTTACTACATGCTTGACATGAAACTTTCTAAATTATGCTGGAATATTAGTTTTAAGTAATTATTATCACTTATATCTATTTATTCTTCAAAGTTAGTTGTATGTCAATTTTGTAATTCTCACAAAGCAAAATTAATATACGATAACTATAGGGTAAAAAAATAGAGTGAGGGTAATTCTTTTTAAGCTATTATTCCAAGTTTGTAATCTTGCTTACTTCCATTCTAATTCTCACGGAGGAGTTGTAGTTGGCAAGATTATTGATTTTTAGTAAAAAGTAATCGCAAGAGGTTTTTGCTATCTTTTAGCACAATTCAGGCTAGAAAATTATTTTGGTTTAATCGTCACGAGTCATATATCAATTGATTTACATAACCACACGGAGTGTTGTTAATTGATTATTTTTTAGTGGGCAAAATATAATTGTATTAGCAATAAACAATTATTCCTAAGAGAAATACATGTAGAAGCTAAGTGTCACGACCCGGATTTCCCACCATCGGGAGTCGTGATGGCGCCTACTAATGGAGCTAGGCCAGCCAAACTTTAAACATTCTCTGATAAATCTCAACAATATGAATATACGGAAGACAATTAAATAAGAGCGGAAGACTTTAAGTTTAATAAAAATGAAATTAAAATGCGGAAGTTTAAAACATATCTCTACACAAAATCTTGTGTCACTAACTCACGGACTACTAAAGAGTGCTACAAACAAGTCTGAATGGAAATACAAAACATCTGTCTCGGTACAAGGAAAATAAACTAAACATAGAAAAGGACTCCGGCTTGCGAATACCAGCTAGGCTACCTCGAAGTCCCTGGACTGAAGTCAGCTCCCGGTCGAATAGGCTACTGTTGTGGTCCAAAAGCTACTCCGGTATTATAATCTGTGCAAAAAGCACAGAAGTGTAGCATCAACACAACCGACCACATGTGCTGGTAAGTGCCTGGCCTAACCCCGGCGAAGTAGTGACGAGGCTAGACATGACCTACCTAAAATAACCTGTGCAGACATATATATATATATATATATAATATATATATATATACAGAGCAACGGAAATAACGACAGAGAATATCAATTAAAACGGGGAAGGGGCATGCTCGGGGGAGATATAGTGAAAACAGATCAGCGGATATAACAACGAAACTATCGCAATAACTTAACTAATATATAAGTGGACGGCGCGCCACACGATCCCATTTATTAGTTTCTAAGTGGACGACGTGCCACACGATATCATTTCATAATTCATAGGTGGACGGCGTGCCACACGATCCCAAAAATATATATGTAATAGTGGTCGGCGCGCCATACGATCCCATTTATTAACTCATAAGTGGACGGCGTGACACACGATCCCATATTATAAATTTATAAGTGGACGGCGTGCCACCCGATCCCATATTATAATGAATAGTACAAATAATCTCTCTAAAAGAGGTCCCATTAGGAAAATTCAACAACATAACGAATAAACCCGGCAAGGGTACAACTAACAGCCCAAATATCCCGGCAAGGGAGCAACAACAATAACAAACTATGTGTCCCGGCAAGGGAGATAACCAATATACTCAAGTCATCCCGGCAAGAGATTTAATCACATTTCTTACCAATTCTTTCATTTCCTACTCAATAGTGTTTTATCGTTCGAGCCAACGCTCCAAAGAATTTACAAATTCACAATTAATCTTCAACTCTTCACATTATGTAGGATTCATTAATTAGCTTGGAAGAGTCCCAAATATACCAAGAACAACTAATAACAAAGCCCCACGGTCATGCTAGACACCGGAGTATAGATACCCGTCACCATACCTATACAACATACTCGATCATTTAACAAATAGCAATCAATAATACTCTAATTATATTCTCTCAAGCCAAAGTTAGATCAAATACTTACCTCAAATGCTCCAAAAATCCACTCAAGCCTCTAGTATAGCTTTACCCCTCGAATTCACCACAAAACCTCTCAAATCTAGTCACAAATTACTTGAATGTATCAACAAATGCTAATTGAATCAACTTGAATGCATGAAAGTGAATTTCCCAAAGTTTTACTTAAAAATTCCCAAAATGCCCCTGGCCCACGTGGTCAAAATCCGAGGTTCGAACCAAAACCCGGATACCCATTCCCCCACGAGTTCATATCTATGATTTGTTTTGAAATCGGACCTCAGATTGAGGTGCAAATCCCCAAATTTTAAGAAAACCTAGGTTCTACCCAAATATCCCCATTTTCACCCATGAAAAACCTTGATTTTAAGATGAAAACATGATAAATGATGTTAAAGATTGAAGAAATTAAGTGAAAATCAACTTTCAAATGGATTGGAGAAGAAAGTTTGCTTGGAAAATCGCCTATGGGGTGTTTGAGTTGAAAGAATGAAGAAATGAGGCGAAATTTCGACTAAGTATGAAAAATGCAGGTCTCTGATGCGAACCCCGACCAAATATGGGATTTGCGAACAAGCTTCGCATTTGCGAAGCTAGGCCAATGCCGGGATTTTCGCATTTGCGAAAGGGGGCCTCGCAATTGCGATCAATGGCCCTCCGCATTAGCGATCAAAATGATCGCATTTGCGACCCAGTGCAGATTTTCCGGACTTCGCATTTGTGAAGAGGACGATCGCATTTGCGATCATAGGCCACAAATCTCAGAAATTGCAATTGCGATAAATGGCTCGCATTTACGAGCTCGCAATTGCGGATCTCCACTTCACAATTGCGAAGATCACAGAAGCAGAATGCCAGATTTTTCCAACAATGAGAAATGCAATCTGACACCTATCCAAAACTCATCCGAGCCCTCGGGGCTCTAAACCAAATATGCACACAACCTCAAAAAACATCCTACGGATTTACTCGTGTGATCAAATCGCAAAAATAACATCATTTACATAGAATCAAGCCTCAAATCACATGATTTCTTCCAATTTTTTCATAAAACACAAATTTTCCATTTTCAAGTCCGAAACACGTCAAACAACGTCCGATTTCAACCAAATTTTACAGAAAGCGCTTAACACATATTTAAGACTTGTACCGGGCATCGAAACCAAAATACGAGCCCGATACCATCACTTTTTGTTCAAATTTCATTTTTAATTTCCTTAAACATTTTCAGAAAACAATTTCATAGAAAAATTCATTTCTCGGGCCTGGGACCTCGGAATTCGATTTCGGGCATATGCCTAAGTCTCATATTTTCCGACGGACCCTCTGGGACCGTCAAATTATGGGTCCGGGTCCGTTTACCAAAAATATTGATCGAAGTCAACTTTAACCATATTAATATCAAAATTCATCATTTTTCACACAGAATTCATATGTAAGCCTTCCGGCTACACACCCGGACTGTGCACGCAAATCGAGGCAAATAAAAGTGAAGGTTTCAAAGCCTCTGAAGTGCGATAAAAGGAAGAAATTCGGTGATGACCCTTTGGGTCGTCACAATAAGATTTTATTATTATCATGCTATCGAGTGAATCCAATAATTCCCAACTCTTTTTAAATATAAATTTTCCGAAAGTTGTTTTGTTTCAACTTAAGTAGTTTAAATTTTCAACAAACAAAACTTCATCTATTTGATTCTCTCAAATAGTAGTAATAACATTATAAGTTTGTAGTTGGATTCTCGAATCTCTGTGGGACGATATCATAAACTATACTAGAATTTGACAAAGTACGAGTAGCAAAATCTTATATGCATTGGCCTCGCTCGGTTGGGTAGTGATGAGGAAGGTCAAGGCCCCACTGAGGTTAAATAAAATATAAGGGTTAACAGTGTGGAATAAAATAGTATAAATAAGCGCAATAGTAAGAAATAACATAAAGTTGAAAGAACAATAACCACTAGAACAGAGACAAAATAAATCACGAGAAAGAATTACAGCTCAATACAGAGATAACAACCGGGGCACCTTCCAGGTTACCATCCTGTAGTCCCAATTACAACTATCCAGTGGATCTCAACAAATGACAGTATATATGGGAACAAAGCAAGAGAATCAACTCAAGAAATTCCGTTCACCAAAAGACGGTACAACTAACTCTCAAGGAATAACGGTAACAGGGAATACTAAGCGCAATAAGAACAACTCAGCAAGGAAGAAATAATATGAAACAACGATTCCATAATACTCAATTCAACAACAAGGAAGTTAACATGAATCAAATAATTAAAATTAAGGAAAATATCAACTAAACATAGGATATCTAACTTCTTTCCAGTTAAGACCAATTATTTACACGAGAGATAGAAATGATGCTTTCCAAATAAAGATAAAAAGTTAGGAATGATAATGCGACTATAGAAGGGTAAATGTCTACAGTTAAACAAGTAAAAGTCAATTAGGCAACAAGAATAACCAAAAAGGGCAAATAAATTCCAAGTAAGTCATGTAGAGGTGAAACTAATAACAGGGAACTCAATCGTATCAAGAACAACTTCATATTTGGTGATTACAAGGATCTAAGAGCCTAAAAGGGGCAATTTTCCACAAATAAATCCGAGCACGCAATCATCACCTCCCGTACAAGGAATACAATCAACAAAGAAGACTCAAATCCTAAGCGGAAGTCCCCCACACAAGGTTAGGCAAGATACTTACCTCGAACCGGCTAAAATCAACTAGCAACCACATTCTTTCCACGAATACTCAACTCCATATGACCCAAATCTATTCAATCAAATCACACATTGTAAATAATATCTCAAACAATGGATTCTACTATTTAATTCAAAGCTAAAATGCGAAATTAGGCAAAATGACCAAAATGTCCCTCAGGCCAACTTCTCGGAATCGGATAATTTTTACATTTTCAGAACCCTCATACTCTCACGAGTCTAACCATATAAAAATATCCCAAATCGGAGGTCAAACACCACCTCAAAACTCAATAATTCGGTCCATAAAGTTCTACCCAATTTTCATTAAAAATCTGAAATTAAAGGATGAAAATAAGAGGAGATTCATGGAAATTGGTATAAATCGAGTGAGAAGCACTTACCCAAGTTGCCCAGGTGAAAATCCCTTCAAAAATCACCAAGAGCCGAGCTCTAGAAGTCAAAATGTGATAAAATGGTGAAACCCTCAAATTTGGGATTTAATTTTGTCTGCCTAGTGATTTGTGCTATGTGATCGGGGGACAAGCGATGCGATCGCATAGAAGGAAAATATTGATGCCCAAATTTGTGTTATGCGATTGCAAACAAGAAATGCGATTGCATAGAAGGAAAATATTGATGCCCAAATTTGTGTTATGCGATCGCGGACAAGCAATGCGATCACATAGAAGGAAAATATTGATGCCCAAATTTGTGCTATGCGATCGCGGAAAAGCAATGTTATCTCATAGAAGGAAATACTAGATAGCATAACAGCAGTTCAAACATAGGGAAAAATGACCCGTAGCCCATCCGAAATACATCCGAGGCTCCCGGGACCCCGTCAAATCACACACACAAGTCATATAACCTAACACGGACTCGCTTGAAGTTTCAAATCACATAAAACAACATCGAAACGACGGATCAAACCAAAAATAAAGCTTATGAACTTCCAAATCTTCAAAATACACTTTAGATCAAAAACCTAACCAAACTACGTCCGAATGACCTAATATTTTGCACACACATCCCAAATGACATGACGGAGCTACTGCAACTTTCGGAATTCCATTCCGACCCTCGAATCAAAATCCCACTATTGGACCGGAACTTCAAAAAATCAAATTTCGGCATTTCAAGCCTAAATTAGCTACGGACCTCCCAAAATACATTCTGAACACTCTCCCAACCCTGAAATCACCTAACGGAGCTAACAGAGCCATCAGATTTCCTCATTCCAAGGTCGTCTTCACATTGTTCCGACTACGGACCACTTTCCAAGACTTAAGCTCTCATTTAGGGACTAAGTGTCCCAAAAACTCTCCTAAAACCCTACATCGAACGTCCCGGCAAACCAAAATAGCAGAAATGAACTTAGGGGAAGCAGTTAATAAAGGATTGGGGAGTGAATTCTAAAAACAACCGGTCGAGTCATTACATCCTCCCACACTTAAACATTTGTTCGTCCTCGAACGAGCATAGAGAACATACCTGAAGTCTTCAAGTCACTGAGTGCGCACTTCCAACATACACCCACGGGTTATCCCACGTCACCCCAATCCTCTTAAGCCTGACGACACTATCTCAACTGAAATTTAACCTTTCTAGCAATACCAATAGGCCTTCAAGCCAGAATTCTCACCTTCCATCCGTTTCCAAAAGACCTGATCCTAAATCCATGTCCGGTATCAGTTCCAACCAGCTATTTCAATACAAGCCAACACATACAGGGCACAACCACACAACATGGAACATCACACATATGCCCACAATAACCTTTCTGATAGCAATACTTTCCCGAGACCAAATTCGTACCAGCCATAAGCCTCATATCCAACAGGAACTCTTTTCAAACCTCCACAACACTGGCGATGATACAATAACCACGAGATCCGCATAACAAGACAATCGAACAACCAAGTCTCAGCCAACACCAACGGGTAAACACCCTACAAGCTAAAACTCAAGAAGCATAGAACGGAAATGACTGAATATGAGAAAGGAAACACATAAGGGAACTAACAAACAAATCAAACTAGCACAAATTTTTCTAAAACACAAATCGACAAAACATCTAACAAGAAAGAATGAAATCATATAAAAGACTCACAATGATCTTATACTGATATAACCTCTCACCGTAGTACACAGCCCGGTCTTAACATATCAATCACCTGAAATCACGAGGGTCCCGCCCTCAACACTGAATCACAAGCAGGGCACCCATCAACCTATCTAGAGACTCTCACTAGATCAATTCCGACTATAAATTACAACTCAAACTAGCTCCCACACCGGTGGAGCATAGAAATCATAGCTCGTAACCAATAATACTCAGTGATCATATCAAACCTACCAAAATAGACAACATGAATTTACTACTGCCTCATAATCCTCGACAATAGCTAGAAACGGATGCTAGACACGATTATCACTCATAGAACCTCCCAACAAAATAATCACATAAACGGAGTACAAATCATGAAACACACTCATGGATGGAACAACAAATAAGGGAACTCACCCCAATAAAGTATAACTGTGATGAACTACAGATAGTGCCCCTCTATAATGAACTGAATTCGTACCTGTATGACATTCAACTAGTGCACCGACCTCAAGCCTACTATATAAAACACATCAAGGAGTCGGGCCTCCCCCTCTTGGGTGCCCTCTACCTGCCTGAATACCTTGCTGGGACACACCGATCCAAAGTCTGGGACAATATCTCACCATGTGGCTAGTATCTCAACACTCAAAGCACCCTCTCTACTGACGAGGCGATGGGAACTGTGCGTTACGGGTACTCCGAGACCCATGAACACCTGATTCACCATGCAAAGCCTGAAGCGCAAACTGAACTGGCTGACCCGCAAAACCTCTACCATGACGCACCATGCCTCCAAAATAAGGACCAGTATATCTCCCCGATCTACGAGACCTCCTCGCCTCCTCAAAATCTCTCTCCAAATCTCATCTGTCCTCTCTCTCTTGACCATTCCTGCCCTCTCTCTCTCTAGAATGCATACCCTCTATCTTCCTAGCAATGTTTACCACCTGCTGATATGGAATATTCATCTCAAACTCACGAGCCATACTGGATCTGATGCTAGAAATAAGCCCCTCAATGAACCGGCAAACCTTCTCGCGAATAGTAGAAACCAAGGCTAGGGCGTGTCTAGCCAAACTGGTGTAACGGACAACATACTCCGAGATGGTCATAACACCCTAGCGAAAATGCTCAAACTCCGCGCACCATGCATCCCCGAGGGTCTGAGGAATAAACTCCCTCAAGAACATATCTGAAAACCGGGTCCAAGTCGATGAAGCTACCTCGTCTGGGCTATCTAACTCATAGGTGCGCCACCACTCGTAGGCGGCTCCTCGAAGATGGAAAGTAGTGAAAGAAACCTCACTCGATCCAGAGATACCCATAGTATCTCTTCTTTGACTGGTATGTTCTAATTAAGTTTTCAGCGCCAACAACACCATGCTTATTTACTGATTTTTTGCATTTTTGTCTGCCTACTGTTTCTATCCAATCCAATGTATGATAACCTGTGAATCCTAAATCCTTACCTCAATGTGTTTAATACTTATGGTTTGTTTGGGGCATGACAACATTGAATATTGCTGAGCATGACCCAAATTTGGTCCTCCTAGAATCATAACCCGTATGTTACCCTCATATGTTGTGTGTTCTGATTGATTTACAAGCATGACAACACTCTCTATTGTTGTGCATGCCCAGAATTAACTCATGCCTAAGTGTATAGGCTCCTTGCAATGGATTCCCAATTACTTGCCCCCTTGGTGTGAAATTATCAACTCTTTAAAGTGTTAATGGTTGTCTCTCATCACCCTTTCCGCTCTCCTTTATTCCCTAAACTCTTAGAACTCGGTTTCTGCACTTTTCACTCTCCCCCCTCATGTGAGCCTTTCCTTAGGACCCATGAGCTCCCTCTGAACTTGGACACGTGAGGGCTGGCATTTCCACACTGCACTCATCTCTATTATGGTTATGTAACATGGGTATGAGCACTGCCCGAAGTCCTATTGAGGCCCTAGGGAACTCTAACACACCTAGATCTGAGAAAGGCTTTGAAATCAATGGCATTGGCAATGATACAGTTCCTTTCATATCTCAGATAGGAAGTCAAATTAGGCTTTCTTATGGTTGTATCTTTTTATTTCATTCTTTCTAGTGTAATTCAGTATTCCTGGTTTGTAATAATCTGTAATAAACATTTGGGGCTGGCTAGTGAAAAGGGTTGGGTGATCATGTATGCTTAAGGTAGAAAGCATGCCCATAGGACTATTCAAATTCTCTATGTTCAATTCTGCATTATTAGAAACCATGTCTATAGGGTTTATCTCAATTTCTTTATGGTCAATGTCACACCTAGATAACCTGCCTATAGGACTATTTAAATTCCCTGTGTTCAATTTTGCATTTTTAGACACCATGTCTATAAGGTTTATCTCAATTTCTATATGGTCAATGTCACACCTAGATAACCTGCCTATAGGACGTATTTAAATTCTGCATGCCACTTAGATACCATACTTTAAGTTCTAAACGGCCAAAATAAATGTCATGTTCGTAATGTTGAAATCAGTAACATATAGAAATCATGCCTATAGGGGTTCTTGAATAAATCTTATTCGCTCCCTTCACATTCAATGGTAGATATCATGTTCATAGGTTTGAATCAGCAATAATAGATACCATCACCTGCAGAACCTGAAAGTGGTTAGTTTTAAATCAGTCTATTCTGAATTAGTTTTAAACAACCTAATTCCCTTACTTAATGAGGTTTAGCAAGCATGCCTATAGGACATAAAACAATTCATTTTTACTGTTTCACCACATTCTGAATTAAGTAGATATCATGCCTATAGGACCCCATTTAAACACTTAGGCAAGCCTTAGAGTAGTGACAAAAAAAATGAATTCGCCTATGTTAATTAGTAACTGCTCCAACCAGAAGGCAGGCCTGATTTGGGCTTCTTATCTGAGGTATCTGATGAATCTGGCTCTGAATCAAACTCCCCCTTGTCTCTAATATTTTTAATCATATCTAAAAAGTATGTGCAAGTCATGCTAGTTATGTGTTTTGTTCAAGGGGGTGTATATGAGCCTTTACCTGTTCATGTGTTCTCCCCAACATGTAGTACATGTTTTTATATGTCGCCTTAGATTTTATCCTTTGAAACAAATCAGCCTAATATTCCTTCCCTTTAAGAATAGTAGTCCTAAGTGCCTCCGGGACTGATAGGAATGGGATGGGTAAAAGCATGCAATAGTAATCAAGACCAATCCGCGCTTTAGTACCTTAAACGGGCTGGGAAAGGATAGATATGGATATGATGGATGGTGCGCTAATACCACGTGTAACCCCTCTTCTGAGGAGTGATTACCGGGTATTGCATTGATGTGATCCATATTTTAAATAAACCTAGGACCCCCTTTCCCTTATTTCCTTTTTCTTTTAAAAGCATTGCAACTCCTTGTTTAAAATAGCTTTAATTGCTCTTTCATATTTTGTTACCTTTCAAACATTTGTTATTTGAAATCCCCTCTTGTTTGAGCCTTATTTGTTTATATTTTAATTGCACCGCAAATTCACAATGACTGTCTGGGCGGGAACCACACTAGTGGATTCTAAGGGGTGCCTAACACCTTCCCCTTAGGATAATTTCAAAACCTTACCCTATCTCTGGTTATTCAAATGACTTAAAATTGAATTTCTATTGCTGTCCTGATGCACCTTAACTCATTAGGTGGTGACTCTTCAAATGCAAAACCCAGTTCCCAAAAGGAAAGAGTTGTCCCTTTAAATGTCATAAACCTGATTTTCGCGGAGGAAAAAAGGGGCGCGACACCCCATAGGTGCCCTAACGCACCTTAAAATCATTAGGTGGTGACTCTTCAAAATTGCATAACCCCTTTCCAAAAAGGAAAGAGTTGTCCAAATCAAAATGTCATAAACCCAATTTCGCGAAAGGGGGGCAACAACATGGCAACTCTGCTGGGAAAATTTTAGGTTTTTACCATTTCAGATTGTTCTTTTGAATTTGTTCCTCTCCCTATGTGCAATTATTTTTTTAATTCCTTTGAGCATTCAATTTCTTTTTTGTGCGCGGTGAAATCAGGGGACCGGTTTCCCCTGGCATGATGCTTCGAGAGCAACCCCGAAGGCACGGGATCTCAGATCGGTTGCTTCTCTCAAAGATTTATCAATGCCCTGCCAAGATCAAACATCGGCTAAGGCCCCAATGAACGAAGGTATCCCCTAGGGATGTACCCGGAGACGATGAAACCTATCCAAGCGGCTCGACGCTGGCCCTCATATGACATAAAGATAACGGGTTGTCACATCTCATTATTTTTGTTGTACTATGTATTTCGTACTAAGTTTGGATGTCCCCTTTCTATAAAAGGAGGGTCACCAGCACCTTGTAAAAGGGTCTCCAATTGTCTTACTCAAGAGAAATAATATTCTCTCTCTCTTTTCTCAAATTCACTTATTCTCGCTAGTTCAAATTCATTTTGATTGTTAGTCATTCTCCTTATTTGTCATTTGATATCCCTCGAGGCCGTCTCCATACTCGTCACATCTTAACGTATTTCTCCATCCTGTAGCTTAAATTTGGCCAAAGGAGCCCTACTTAGTTATATCTTAACAGTTATCCCATCCCTAGTTGCCCCCGATAAATCGAGATCAATATTAACACCGACCCAGAGCCATATTTCTACCTGTTATCCCATTCCCGATCGCCCTCGATAGTCGAGCTCGACTCGAATCTTGGATCGAGCTCGAGATAGGCTCGAATCCCAGCCCCAAGGTATCCGCAGGCCGACTTTGCATCCGGGCGACATCCCCTCATTGGTTCGATTACTGCCTTGCTTAACTCGCTTTTCCTCATTTTACTTCGCGTTTTCAGCACTAACTGCCCTAACAAACTAGATCGGGAATAGATCATGTATTTTTAGAATCCCATTTACAAATTCAGTTATCGTTACCATTTTCACGGTAAATAGTTTGGCGCCCATCGTGGGGCTAAAAATAATAGTACTTATTTCTTTCTAGTTTTGTCATACTAACACATGTTAGCTTTCACACTTTTTCTTGTCCGAGACCCTTTGATTGTAGGCCAAAATGTCCGGCTCGATAAACAGAGTTGAGAATAACAACCTCGAAGATCATGGGGAGAACGGTGTGGCTATCCCGGCCGCTGGAGCACCTCCGCAGAATCCTGATATCGTTCCCGGACCAATCCTAGTGGACGCAGACTCACAGGATGTGCAACAAGTAGATGGAACTTCTCACACCGACAGAAGCGTATGACACAGCGATCAACAGGAAGCGCAAAAAACCCCGGCCCTGGAAGAACAGAAAGTTATCCGTCAGGTTATTTTTGAAATGTTGCAGGCACAGCAACTGGCCATCGCTCAGCCGCAAAGCCATCCAAGAACCCCCAGTAAAGTGGCACCAGAGATGGCTCCTCCCGCCGAGCGAGTACTCAAAAGGTCAAGAAATAACGGGTCAGTGGCCGATCCTACCATCGTAAAAATGCTCGAGGACCTCACCAAAAGGATCGAATCAGGAGAGAAAATGATCGCATCCAACGATAAAAGGGTTGAGACCTATAACTCTAGGGTCGACCAGATCACAGGTGCTCCCCCAGTCCTCAAAGGCTTAGATTCGAAGAAATTCATTCAAAGGCCATTCCCCGAGGAAGCGGCCCCAAAACCCATCCCGAAGAAATTCATAATGCTAGAACTCCCTAAGTACAACAGCACCTCCGACCCCAATAAACACATCACTGTGTACACCTGCGCAGTAAAAGGATATGACAAAAAGAATGATGAGATCGAGTCCGTATTGCTGAAAAAATTCAGAGAAACGCTTTCAAAGGGGGCCTTGATGTGGTACCATAACTTGGCTCCCAACTCCATAGATTCTTTCCCCATGCTAGTAGACTCCTTCGTAAAAGCACATGACCGAGCCATCAAAGTAGCGACAAGGAAGTCTGACATTTTCAAAATCAAGCAGAGAGAGAACAAGATGCTGCGGGAATTTGTGTCCCGCTTCCAGATAGAGCGGATGGAGCTGCTACAAGTCTCCGACGATTGGGCAGTGTAGGCCTTCACCCAAGGCCTTAACGAACGAAGCTCAATGGCTTCGAAACAACTAAAGCAGAATCTAGTCGAATACCCAGCCGTGGCCTGGTCGGACGTCCACAACCGATACCAATCAAAGATCAGGGCCGAGGATGACCATCTAGGAACCCATTCAGGCTCAGTATACCCAGACACACTCCTGGCGAAAGAGACGAAACCAAGCAAAGAAAGGTACCAACCATACCTCGAAGATAGGAGGAACACCCCGAGGCGCAACCCGCCCCACAACGATCAAAGAATAGATCGAGGAAAGGATCCTCGGGGGATCGTCAACGGAATCATGTTCGATAGAAACAAGGTACCAACAAATGCACCCCACTTATCGGAATACAACTTCAGCATCGATGTATCAGACATCATGTTTGCCATCAGCAAAATCAGGGACGCAAAGTGGCCCAAACCGGTGCAGTCGGACCATTCGCAGAGAAATTACAACTGGACATGTGAGTTCCACAACACACACGGACACCAGTCCGAGGATTGCCATCAACTACGAGAAGAAGTAACACGGACACCAGTCCGAGGATTGCCATCAACTACGAGAAGAAGTAGCCCGGCTACTCAACAAAGGACACCTACAGGAACCCATGATGAGGAAAACAAAAATATCCATCACCAGGGAGAAACAGATTGGGGGATATATCCCCGAGGATGCCCTTACGTTCAGCAAAGAAGACATTGAGGCCCTATCTCAACCCCACAACGACGCACTGGTAATCTCCTTTCTTGTGAATTTTTTTAGATAAAATGTGTACTCGTGGATCCAGGTAGCTCGGCCAATATAATCAGGTCGAGGGTGGTAGAACAGCTCAGACTAACCAAACGGATCGTGCCTGCCACTCGGGTCCTTAATGGGTTCAACATGGCGAGCAAAACAACGAAAGGAGAGATCGTCATCCCCATCACTGTGGCCGACACAACCCAAAACGCCAAGTTCCATGTCATCGAGGGAGACATGAGGTATAACACCTTGTTCGGACGGCCGTGGATATATTGTATGAGAGTAGTACCATCTACCCTCCACCAGATGATAAAATTCCCGACAAAGGACGAGATCAAAACCATCTACGGAGAACAACACACGGCAAGGGAAATGTTTTCAATACACGACATACTATCAGTGCCCGTACCTCCGCTTCTGAATAAGCCCACGTATAAATCAGGCCTTGACCCCTGTCGGGTTTGACAAACACAAAATGCAAATTTGCATCGCGTGTCCTCCCTTAGGCAGCCATAATAAGCCAGCTTCAAGGCACCACCTACATATCCCGTCCCAAGGTATCGCCATTTCTTTTATTTTATTTTTAAATTAGAAATTAACCCTCATGCAGGCACTCGACTGAAGATACCAGGATGTTAGCACTATCAGAAGAACTTGAGATCCCCAAAAAAGCGTGCCCGTTGCGCTCTTTTCCTTTGACTGAGTTTTTTATCCCAAAAAGAAGAAGGGTTTTTACCGGCAAGGTTTATGATGAGGTAATTCCCGCGAAGCTACCAGAGGAGAAACTCCACAAAATTGCTCGAAAGCACCCTTACGGCCAACTTTCGAAACAGCAAGGGGCATTCCCCCTAATTTCTGCCGGATTCAAAGGAGGTAGGAAAGCGTCGAGCAAAGGCCCAATTGAGAGGCAATATATTAGGCCAAAATGGTCAATATAGTCAAGCCTTGCCAAAGCGAAAGCGTGTATCATTACATCGGGGAATCAAAAATACCCCTCTTTTTTTTATGAGAAAAGAGAAAGGATTCTTGTCAAGGATAAAGCAACATGAAATCAGCAAAACAACCCAACTTTGCCTAGAATAGGTCAATTCGACGCAACAACACATATATCGCACCAATGGATCAGAGGATATCTTCCATCGCCTTGCTCTCCAAAGGGAAAAATCGCCGCATACTCCCGATAAAGGCCTCTCCATCGAATATGTCCCGTAATGCTCGGAGACTTAAAACAATTCAGCATCCACTCTACCCCAGGGTCACAGTTTCATGTTCATAAAGCCCTCACAATGCAACTCCGAGATTGCAAAAAGCTGTCTTCAAGCTTAAGCAAAACTCGGTAACTCAGAAAAATTGTCGCCAATCGCCATGCACTAGAAAATACAAAATTATAAGACCCTAACAGGCAGCCTCGACATAACCAGATCTATACTCCACAAACTATAAGACCTCAATAGGCATGGCAAACTGTAAGACGTCAACAGGCATGAAAATACCGCAGTTTATGCTATACATCGCATTTATAAGAATCCTTAAAGGGCATACCCTCGGTGTAGACGCCTAAAACTACCACTTCGGATCAAAATAGCTACGGCCAGATGCATATGACTACGGTCAGAACGGCTGATACAACCCAAAAAATGCGACTAAGGATGCCCGACTGTCGCTAAAAAATCATCCAAACATACTTCGGAAAGAACCGGTTAAAAATAGTCTTCCCTCAATAGGAAAAAATGAGTTCCAACCACGTCGGCTCCAAAATTGCAAGAGAGTCGATCTACTCGACCTACGAGCCATGAACCTTACGAGGTGCTCAAAACATCGCCGACTACGACTTGAAATCGAGGTTCTTTCAGAAACAACAACGGGTCAGGCAAAAATATTCAAAAAGACCTTAACGAGCAGAAACAAATCCTACAAAAAGCCCATGGGCAAAAATAGCGTAAGAGCCATTATTGCCAGCTAAGCAAGCCTACGAGTCTCATATTAAAAAGGTCTCTACGACTATACAGCGTAAGATCCATTGTCGCCAGCTTGAAAATGGACAACTTGAGGATTAAAGTGAGCTCGAATCGTAACCCGATTCGGTGACCACATCCAAAATAGTTAAATAAGCAAGCCTAAGGGACACATAATAAAAGGTCTCAACGACCAAACGGCATAAATTCCTCTATCATCGTCCGGAAGCTCAATAAGATTTGAGGGTCGATTATAGCTCGAATCGCAATGCAACTCGGAGAGTGGACCCAAAAATTTATAGCACGCCTAAGGGCACGAAATAAATACCATTATCTTCGGCCAAAAAATCACAAACGATTAAGGGTCGGATGCAGCCCGAGTCGCAACGCGACTCGGAGACTGGACCAAAGATAAGTTAAGCCGCAAATACGTCTAAAGGCACAAATAATACCATCGCCAGCCGATTGAATCTCCAGGCCACGCGCCCGCAAAATCATTCCAGCCCAGAGCATGAAGAATCACCGCTCTCCGCCCGTACAGACGAGAAAGAGCTTGAATGCCAATGAAGCTCGAGTTGCAATGCAACACGGAGACTAGGCCTAAGTATAGTCAGGGTGACAAACGGCCAAAGGAAAAATATGAAGATGACTACTGCCTGCCCCCACGAGCACGAAAGATTTAAGAATAAGAAGGCTCGAACCGAAGCCCAACTCAGGGATTTAGCTTAAAATAGGCAGCAAAACACGGAAGCCCCGCCGCCTATTCACACTAAAGATCACGCTTGAGATATATTATCAAATCCGGACCTACGAGGATCCCACCATACAGCAAACCAGCCCGCCTGGCCGAAAGCGATAACAAAAAGAAAGGCACCCTACGCACATATCAAAGACAAGATGGCAAGAGATGGTAAAATCTACACTCCATGCTAAAGTAGTACATCTTGTCAAGTTTCACCCTCCGCAACCTCAACAAAGAGCAACCAAGCGCCACAATTATTATCCTGGACCGATCCAATTCTTTCGGGAAAAAGGAATCCCTTGCACCAGCCTGCTCGAATACTTCTCTTCAGAGACCACGAGGAACCTACTTTTCAACCCCCTCTCTCGATCGAGGGGTTGCTTTAACTCAGCTTGAGCATCGGTAGCACTCCATAAATGAGTCGCCATCTCCCGACCCACCTAGGTTCGGCCTAGCACCGCTGCGACCCAAGCGTCAACTATCCCACGTCCAAGCTGATTTAATCTGGAATTTTCCAAATCGCACTCGGTTGAACTTTGGCACTATCACAAGTCAGAAGGATTTGACCCCGAACACAGAAACCTTAGCCAAGGCATTCGTTCTTTCCGAAGCTTAAACCAGCGCTTGACCCCCTAGCTCCCCGCAAGTAACTCTATCGCAGTCGACACCACCCTTAAGGTACTCTAAAACCTCCACTTTTTCCTACAACTGATATAACAAAAGGAAAGATAAAGCTAGCCCTAAGGGTGGAAGGGAGAAAAACGCGTACCACAGAAAGTCATCTGCTCCACCAGGCAGAATTTTGTAGGTCGAGCCCAGAATTTTTTGAGGCTTGGGCCCTTAACATACCAGCCCAGACCTAAGGCCATAACGAGCCTACAAAAAGAAGCTTCAGTGGAGGAAAGAGAACACAAGTTGCACCCCCTAAAGGGCATCTCCTTATCTCTTCAAACAAATGACAAAGGGTTTCGAAGAAGCAACACCAGCGGGCAACACCGGAAGGAATGATTCGCCTGAAGTCCGGCATACGCCTTTCCCAAACAAACAACCATTGGAGGCAGACTCCCACGATCCTTGAAAACAGGCGAAGGCAGCCTCGCATTGCATTTAAAGCAGCGACAAGTTCAAAAAACAACCCAGGTGCATCAGCCATCAGCACCATCTCCGGCACTGGTGCAATAGCCAGCCCCGAGGTCCCATCGCGGCAAAATTGCAAAAGGCCAGCAACGCCTTCTCCAACACGAGAATGATGCACAATGGCCCCCGCCGAAGGAAGTCAGCAGGCAAAGCCAGTTCTTCTTAGCATACGCTCACACAGAATATACCTAGATGCCAATCCGGATAGTCTAAATGTAGGCAGACCTCCATCAGGAGACCGCATCCAAGAAGTCACCGACGTCTCTAAAATAGGAAAGCCTTATCCTAAAGGCCACCAGAAAGCCCAGAGGCACTACCCATACCTTCACGGTAATGGTTCGGCGGTCTGAATTTACTGATCTTATTCAAATTCAGAACACGAAGGGCCCATGCAAGGAAATTTTGTATCGGTCAAAAGCTCCAAGGAGAATCGAAGTGGCGCCCGAGCATGGGCAATTACTCAATTAAAGTCAATCGCATATGCTCCAAAAGGCTATCTACGGTCCAAAAAAGACCCTCATGTACCTAAAAAATAACCTTCTCTTGGGATACCCTTCCCGAGAGACCCGAGATTCTATCAATTATCTCTATGTAATTCAAGGAACTCGATGGCCTGTGTCTATCAATTAAGCTTAAGCTCGATCAGAAGCACGACTATGGGCTCGATAAAAAGCCACACTAATCAATAGGGAATCGAGAAAAACGCTTACATACGATCCAGTCGCTAGCATTTAACAACGAAGGAAGATGTTCAAAGGCGTCAAGAGGGCGTAAAAGCATACAAAAGCAAGGCAAGCATTGAAAACACAAGCCAAGAAAAAGTATACCTATATTCATAAAAATCCTTACACACAATTATATCATACTCGATTACAAAATATTGCAGGAAACCTTTACAAAAAGAAAAAGGGGGAGGGGCAAAGAGATATAGGTAATATGCAAGGCTAAGGGAGTAGCCTATATATATGTTGCACTTCCGTTATCATCCATTCAGGTGTATGACCTCAAAGACAATATCTTCCAAGTACGGTCCCCACAGGGATCTCATACCAATCCTCCCGTAATGGCATCTTCAAAAGGAATCTGATAGAAGAGGAAGTCAAGGGAGAAGAGTAAAATGATGAATGGGACACCGGAAGAATACGAGAAGTGGCTGGGCCAAAAATTTGGCTAGTGCGAACTCCGCCGGCATGCTTATCTCGAATCCACTTCTTGAGACGTTGCCTCATTACGGGAGGCAACTTCCAAGTAGGGACTGTAGCCACACCCCAAGAATCGTAAGGGGGTGTAACACGCCAAGCCGAGGAAGGAAGGTGAGTAGCAGTATATAATCTGAGCCCCATCTTGAGCAGCGGTGGATAATCCAACACTTTCCTCGAATCGGAGGAAAATTGACCCCCTACTTCGTCGCCTCGAGACAACAGAGATATCAAAAACAACAAAATAACAACAACAATAACAGCATCACAGCAGCACAAGCTCGTCCCACCAAAGAAGGACCGGGAGTTGGTCCATCGCAAGCATGAAGTAAGATCCTAAGGCCACGGGCCTCAAACATAGCAGTACAGCAAAGGATAGAAAATGGAAGGAAAGGAAAGAAGATATCGAAGGAAGTTTGAATCAAAAACTGATCACAAAGAACCCCTATATAGAGGGAGAAGGATGAAGTAACTGACGATACCATTATCGCCTCGAAAGACGTAACAACAGGCGCAATTAATGCATTCATAGAAGCTGAAACCATAGCAACAATACGACCCTAAGGAATGAAGAGTCATGATATTTCTAATGGTCCTTAACAAGCGGGAAGGTGAAACGCCTCGACTTTTGTGAAAGGAGCTGCGCCATTGGCATAATGTCATTTCAAAAGCCCACAAAATGGGGTGTCAAAAACATTTCTTATCGCTTCTCTCTAAGAAATGCGAAGACTATCTGTGCGTGGTGAAATCAGGGGACGATTTTTCCCTGGCATGATGCTTCGAGAGCAACCTCGAAGGCACGGGATCTCGGATCGGTCGCTTTTCTTGAAGATCTATCAATGCCCTGCCAAGATCAGACATCGGCTAAGGCCCCAATAAACGAAGGTATCCCCCAAGGAATGTACCCAGGGTCGATGAAACCTATCCAAGCGGCTCGACGCTGGCTATCATACGACATAAAGATAACGGTTTGTCACATCTCATTCTTTTTGTTGTACTATGCATTTCGTACTAAGTTTGGATGTCCTCTTTCTATAAAAGGAGGGTCACCAACACTTTGTAGAAGGGTCTCCAATTGTCTTACTCAAGAGGAATAATATTCTCTCTCTCTCTCTTTTCTCTAATTCACTTATTCTCTCTAGTTCAAAGTCATTTTGATTGTTAGTCATTCTCCTTGTTTTTCATTTGATATCCCTCGAGGCCGTCTCCACACTCGTCACATCTTAACGTATTTCTCCATCCTGTAGCTTAAATTTGGCCAAAGAAGCCCTACCTAGTTATATCTTAACTGTTATCCCATCCCCGGTTGTCCCTGATAGATCGAGATCAACATTAATGCCTACCTAGAGCCATATTTCTACATATTATCCCATTCCCGATCGCAAACAATAGCTCGATCTTGACTCGAATATTAGCTCGAGCTCGAGATAGGCTCGAATCCTAGCCCCGAGGTATCAATAGGCCGACTTTGCATCCGGGCAACAACCCCTCTTTGGTTCGATTATTGCCTTGCTTAACTCGCTTTTAATCATTTTACTTTGCATTTTAGCAATAACTGGCCTAACAAACTAGATTAGGAATAGATCATGTATTTTTAGAATCCCATTTACAAATTCAATTGTCGTTACCATTTTCACGGTAAACATTCCTAAGAAGCAAAACTAACATATCTTCCTTATTTTCTTTCCTTTATATCTTTAAATTATGAAACTGTTGTATTTATCGCTTTCTTAATGTGCAAATACATGTCAACATGCTTATAATTGTTTCATAATTATGCTCAACATCATACTCCACTCGTGCCAAATAAATACAATAGCAACACTTATAATGAGTGGTTACGCTCTTCCTATATCATTACCCCCTGAATATGGAACGACATATTTGCGGTAAAACTACTCAATCAGCGGTGCAGTCGACAGTTTCGAGCCTCCCCCCTTGAGTTGTTCGCTCAAGGGCACCAGTCTAAAACCCCATAGAAACCTTACTGTGTTCAAATTTTGCATGCATCATTTTCAAATCTAGCCGGGTCAGTTATGTTGTCCACATAGTGATCCTTTAAGATAGCCTTGTCCAAAGTCCATTGGGTTTCCCTAAACCCTAACGGACGTCACCACGTTCTATGCATTCATTTGGAGAACTAGATGCTTCATGCTAATTATTGATATTAAATAGTCGAGTCTTGTGGGGGTAAGGGCCTAAGCTTATTTTCCTTGTAGAAATATGAGGTACGAAGTTCCCAGATTCGGCATGGTCACTAACATCCACCCAAGATTTCTAAGCTGGTGGAATGATTTACACTCTAGTGACCAAAATCTCGTCAAAAAATATCTTGGGAAATCTACCATCTCTCCTGGAGATCCAGCCTAACAACATGATCATAGAAGCTGCCACATTGTTTTGGGATTATGAAAGGGTCATGTTCCGCTTTGGGGACATTGAAATGACACCTTTGCTGGAGGAGATAGAAGGACTGGCCGGTCTAGTGTAGGAAACTTCGGGTTTGCTAAATCCTGAGAATCGCAAAGGCATGGTCTTCCTTAAAATGATGGGTTTGAAGAAGAATACAGAATTAACATACTTGAGGAAATCATATAGCCCTTTTGATTACCTCTATGAAAGGTACAGTCACAACAAGTTTTACCTTGCCTACTCTAGCGAGTTTTCCATCACGTCATGGTGGGCAGGCATTCACATTGTACCCATGATTATTGCAGACATATATCGAGCCTTAGAGAAGTGTCTATAAGGAGTGAAACACTTCAAAGGCTATCTGCTACTTCAACTTTGGCTCATAGAGCATCTCCAAAAGGGCGAATATCGACAAGAAATTCAGCGAAGGGACTGGGATGATCACATCACTTTCCACCATCCAATGCGAATGAATTACATCCCCGACATGTTCGCTCATCCTGAGAATGCTAAAGGATGGTTGAGCTATTTGATAATCTGACCGAAAAACAAGTTCAATGGATGTTCGAATGGTTTCCGATAGAGGAGTTCATTGCTCGATCCAGAGATGCACCTTTCCTGATACTAATTACTCTCAGGGGAACCTACCCTTACGTCCCTCTTCGAGTTATGAGGCAAGCTGATAGGAAGAAAGTCATACCCAGGGTCGACAAGATGAGCCACTTTCGAGCTGACTTCCAAAACGATGATAGTCCCTACAAATGCCAAGCCCAACACATGTTGTATTGCAAGATCGTAATGGGGAGAGACACTATCGAGCCAAACATATATCATGCCGATCGTACTCCTTTCTATTTAGGTTGGTTGGAAGACAATCATGATGGTTTGGGCTAGCCAGGGTTTGTTCGAGGCCACAGGACTATAGATGAAAAGGCCAAGGCGCAAGTCAAGTACAACTAGCTGCGCAATAGGATCCGTGAATGCGAGAGCGAATATCACGAAATACAAGAGTCCAACCAAAAGTTGATTGAGGAATGGAAAGACATGGCTACCAACGCTAACAATAGGTTGGGATACTTAGAGTGAGGCATTGTGGAACTGGAAAGAAAGTTTCTCAAAAGGGTTGAAGATTGTCAAGAGGCTAAAGAGACCAAAGGTGGACATCTAGCTAGAGCATACATGTTGCTAGGACTTCACGAGTTGGGGAAGTTGTTCGACGGAGCCAAGGATGCCGAATCTGGGGAAGGTCCTTATGGGACCAAGTAGATAGGAGTTTCTCTTTTCGCTTTAAATGTAACAAGGCCGATGGCCATTAGTAACTTTTATTTCCTGTTTATTTAATGTCGATTTGGGATTCGTCTTATCTTTATCAATAAAATGAGGCATTTAGTATTCCAAGTTCTCCAAATTAACTTGTTGCTAGGCCCACCTCAGGCACAACGAGGTTCCTAAATTAGGACATGTTTTACATTCCTACACTACGTGTTTAAATATTGCAATACTTTTTATGATCCTTACTAACTTGGTTACCTTTTTGTTTTATTTTTGTTTTGTTATTCTCCTCTCCAAAGGTTTAGTTCGTGCACTCTAGCAACATCATCTTATTCCACAAGATCCAAGGTCCCTCTACCTACTTCTCCTCTTAGTCCTGCTAAGAACAAAAATAAAAGCAAGATGGAAGATATGAACAACATTAGAAAAGATAACACAACAACAGAGGCCACTGATGGCCAACATATTTGGGTTCCCAATGAAAATGTGTCACAACTTGAATAGAAATTATTAAAGTTCCAGGAAGAGCTAGATCAGGTTCGGAATCTGGTCAACCAATCATTTTCCCTCAGCACCCCAGACGCCAACTTCCCCAATGTTCGAAACCCCACACCTCCTCAAAATATCCCAAAACAACCGAATCATCTCACTGCTCCACCAAAGAACCAATGCAACACTTGCCATACCCCAAACAACACTCCACTACTCATCTCAGAACCTTAAAACTCCACAAATGACCATTTTCACGCCCATACACCAGGCTACCATTACAATCCCATCTACGTGGAGACCATGCCACACTCTACCCAACCTATATCTTGCACACCTAAGTCTGATAAAAAGGTTCTACTCATTAGAAACTTGGCTGAGGAACTTAAGAAACTAACCAGCCGAATTCAGGGTGTCGAAGAAAGCAAAGGGATCGAAGGGTTGAACTATGAAGACCTATGCATACAACCTGATATCGAACTGCCTGAGGGGTATAAACATCCTAAGTTCGAAATGTTTGATGGTACAGGTGATGTAGGGGTCCATCTGAAGACATACTGTGACAAGCTGGTCGGAGTAGGAAAAGATGAAAGGATCTGCATAAAGCTATTCATGAAAAGTCTCAAAGGAGATGGGTAGGTATGGCATTTGACTTTATGGATAGGTTCAGGTTTAATACAGAGAATGCACCAGACGTGTTCTATATCAAGAATCTAAAGAAGAAGTCCATGGAGACATTTCACGAGTATGCTACTCACTAGAGGTTCGAAGCTGCTAAGGTCAGACCCGCCTTAGAAGAAGAAAAAATGAACAAGTTCTTTGTCCAAGCTCAAGACCCGCAATACTATTAACGATTGATGGTGATTGAGAACTATATGTTTTCTAACATTATCAAACTGGGGGAACGAATTGAAGAAGGTATTAAGAGCGGTATAGTTACAAACTTTGAGGCCTTGCAAGCTACAAATAAGGCCTTGCAGCCTGGTGGTGTGTCTAAGAAGAGGGATGTAGGGGCCGTGATGGTTGCACAAAGGACCAAGTCTCCCCTCAAATACCAAACTTACCCAATAACTCCACTCACATACCAACCAACCCCAAATTACCAAGCACCCTCTTACCAAACTCCACCACCAACTTATCAGCCATCTCCACCTACTACATATCAACCTACCTCACCCAGATACTCCCAATACGCTCATGTTTACCAAACTTACAATGCCTAAACATCCCATTATCAATCATCCCCTGCACGCCAAAATATTCCCCAGGCCCCGACCTATTTTTGATCGAAGGCCTCCAAAACAATATACAGCCATCGCCGAGCCCATCGACCAGCTATATGAGAGACTTAAAGCTATCAGTTATGTCACTGTTGTCCTTGCTACAACCCTTTCAAAACCTTCCCAGTGGGTTAACCCAAAAACGTTTTGTGCATACCACTCCGGCATGAAAGGACATACCATCGATGAATGGCTCTCCTTAGAAGACAAGATATAGTCTCTAATTGATATCAAAATCATTGTGGTAAAGGAAGCTACTCCTACGTCTGCAATAACCTTCTACCAGACCATAAGGGTGGGGGTATTCACATGATTGAAGTAGAGCATGATTGGGATCTCTAAGGATCCATCGAGTTGATCGCAGAAGGCGATGACCCAAAGAAACCAACAGTTACTCTCAATCCGATTATAGTCCAGATCCAACCGTCTGAGGACATTGAGGTAGATGTGTCTATAAATTTTGAGTTTGAAGCAGTGCCATTAGCAAAGGCACCAGCACCATTTGAGGTTGCAATCTTGCTATCCAAGGTATATATTCTATTCAAAGTGAAGATGGTCGCGCCGATCCCAGTGGCGATGTCCACCATCCTGCCGTTCTACAAAAATATTATACTCTGGGATTATACAGCCGAGGAAAGAAGGAAAGGTATAGTCAAAATTGAAAGACTATCGGAGCCTAGGGTATGACAAGAACTGGTAGAGTCTATACCTCTGAACACCTAGCTGTCAAGCAAGCAGGCTTCCAATCGGCCACCCCTTATTGAAACAGGTCCGGACGACCTTTGGAGAAAAATACAGGCCAAGGAGTATTCAGTCATCGACCATTTAAACAAGATGCCAGCATAAATATCCATCCTCTCGTTGCTGCAGAATTCCAAAACACACAAGAATGCTCTGTTGAAGTTATTGAGTGAAGCATATGTACCAAGTAACATCACTGGCGGAGAAATGGCTAATTTGGTGAGACGAGTGCTGGAAAGGCATAAAATCCCCTTTTATGAGGACAAGCTACCGCCTGAAGGGTTAGGTCAAAATAAAGCACTGCACATCACTGTATAATGCGAAGACTATTTCATCACCAGAATCCTAATCGATGGGTGTTCCAGCCTTAACATATGTCCGTTAGTAACACTCAAGAAGTTGGGAAAAGGGTTGCATGAGATAAAGGATGGAGTAATCAATGTGAAGGCTTTTGATTGTTCTCAGAGGTCCACCATTGGTGAGATCAGCCTATGTCTGCAGATGGGACCAACCCGGTTCGAGGTCGATTTTCAAGTAATAGATATACCAGCATCCTACAACTTGCTGCTAGGATGACCATGGATTCATGCCACTGGAGCCATAGCATCAACGCTGCATCAGGCAGTAAAGTTTGAATAGAATCATCAGGAAGTGATCATTCATGGTGACGGCAGCAACCCTATATACAGTCGCCAAACCATTCCAGTAATCAGAGGAAGAAGAAAGCTGGGTGGAGAAACTTACCACCACATCGAGCGGGTCAATGCTATCGACAAAGACAAATGGTGGGTTAACAATATTGAGAGCACATTGAATTGGAGCGGGTATGAGCCTGTCAAAGGACTCGGCATAAACCTCCAAGGGATCTTTAAACCTATAAAACTCAATAAACATGGCACTACTTTCGATTTGGGATATGAATACACTTGGGAAGAGTTCAATAATTGGTCGCCCCCATGGCGAGGTCCTTACTACCCATTGGAGCAAGCAGTACTGCATCTGGAGCAGACTTTCCAATAGGCCGACATTGTCTATGGGACAGATAAAGAAAAAGCACTCGTGGCAGTGAAAAACTTGTTACTAGAGGACAATGATATGGACTGTTATGTTATTCTCGAGGAAGTGTGGGAGGAAGGTCCTTCCATTCAAGATATAACCAGAGGGGAACATCTCAATAACTAGACCATCAGGACAACCAGAGCCCGATGAGCCTCAGGGTAGCAAGGCTAAAACAAGCACTATTCACTACTTTATTTACTGAACAATTTTCTTTTCGCATTTTTCAATTTCTGCAATAAGATCTTCAATGTTTGAAACAATTATTCAATTTATCAAAAGCATGTTTGATTTTTCTTATGAATAAATATTTATTTCAATCATTTTCCTCCTTACTTTACCAACACAACATTACTATTACTTATCTTGATGAACCAATGACTGTGACATGCACTGAGACAACGCAACAAATATACATTGATTTAGAACAAGGCGACATACCTAACGAGATTGTCAAAGAAGTTGAGAATTTTAAGAACAAATCTAAGTCTAACATGGACGAGACCGAGATTATTAACCGGGGAAATGCAAAAAATGTCAAGGAAACACGAATCAACATTCACCTATCGCCATCAAAAAAGAAAGAATACACAGAGTTTCTAAAGGAGTATGAGGACTTATTCGCCTGGTCGTATGATGATATGACTGGTCTGACTACGTCTATTGTGGCTCACAAACTACCAACCTATCCAATGTGTCCACCGGTAAAGAAAAAGCTCAGAAAGTTCAAACCTGATATGAGTCTGAAAATCAAGCAAGAAGTCACCAAGCAGATCAAAACTAAGGTTCTAAGGGTGGTTGAGTACCCGACATAGTTATCTAACATTGTGCCAGTACCAAAGAAGGATGGGAAGTTCAGAGTCTGTGTCAACTACCGGGATCTCAATCGGGCTAGTCTCCCTTTGTCGAATATACAAATCCTAATTGATAATTGCGCCAAGCACAAGCTATAGTCATTCGTATATTGCTTCACTGGTTACCATCAGATCTGGATGGATGAGAAAGATGTTGAGAAAATGTCTTTTATTACGCTGTGGGGAGTGTATTGTTACAAGATGATGCCATTCGGCTTGAAGAATGCAAGGGCCACCTACATGAGGCCATGACAACCATTTTCTATGATATGATACACAAGGAGATAGAGGTATATGTGGATGATGTTATCATCAAATCCAAGAAGGCCACTGACCATATAGAAGATCTAAGGAAGTTTTTCGATAGACTGCGGAGGTACAACCTAAAACTAAACCCCACAAAGTGTGCATTTGGGGTTCCTACTGGAAAGTTGCTGGGGTTTATTGTGAGCCGCCGAGGAATAGAACTGGATTCATCGAAGTTCAAAGCCATTCAAGAATTACTACCGCCTAAGAACAAGAAAGATATGATGAGTTTCTTGGGAAGGCTGAACTACATCAGCCGATTCATAGCACAATCTACAGTTATCTGTGAGCCAATCTTTAAAATGTTAAAGAAGGACGCCGCTAGCAAATAGATCGATGACTACCAAAAGGCCTTCGACAGTGTCAAGGAGTACCTATCAACACCACCAGTCTTAGTTCCGCTCGAGCTAGGTAGACCCTTATTACTCTACCTTGTAATGTTAGATGGAGCTTTTGGCTGTGTTCTAGGGAAGCATGATGAAACATGGAGAAAGGAACAAACCATTTATTATCTCAGTAAGAAGTTTACCCTGTACGAGGCCCGACTTGGGCAGCTCAAAAGTTGAGACATTACTTTTGTGCTTATACCACGTATCTCATATATAAGATGGATCCTTTGAAGTACATCTTTCAGAAACCCATGCCCACCAGAAAGCTAGCCAAGTGGCAAATCCTGTTGAGTGAGTTCGACATTGTTCACGTAACTCACAAAACGATCAAGGGACAGGCACTGACAGACCACCTTGCTAAAAACCCTATGGATGGATAATACGAACCCCTAAAAATGTATTTTCCTGATGAAGAGGTATCATTCATAGGAAAAGACATCACAGAATCTTATGACGGTTGGAGAATGTTCTTCGATGGGTAGCAAACTTTAAAGGAGTGGGCATAGGAGCAGTCTTAGTATCAGAAATCAGTTAGCATTATCCAGTGTTTGCCAAACTCAGGTTCCCCTGCACCAACAATATGACCGGGTATGAAGCCTTCATCTTAGGGTACAAAATAGCCATTGACATGAACGCGCAAGAGCTGCCAGTGATTCTAGATTCAGATTTACTTATACATAAAGTACGAGAAGAATAGGAAACCAAGAACTCCAAGATACTCCTGTATCTGCATCATGTACAGGAATTGAGAAAGAGGTTCACGAAGATGGAATTTTAACATGTTCCTAGAGTCTAGAATGAGTTCGTCGATGCATTGGCTACCCTATCATCTGTGATACAGCATCCCGACAAGAATTTCATTGATCCTATTCTAGTGAAAATTCATAATAATCTAGCTTACTATGCCCATGTTGAAGAGGAAGAAGACGTAAAGCCTTGGTTTCATGATATCAAGGAATATTTGGCAAAAGGAGAGTATCTGGAGCTTGCCAATCATACTCAGAAGCGCACACTTCGGAGGTTGTCCAAAAACTTCTTTCACAGCGGAGGAATCCTGTATAAAAGGACTCCTGATTTAGGACTATTGAGATATGTCAACATAAAGGAAGCATCCAAGCTGCTAGAGGAAATTCATGATGGAACTTGTGGTCCACATATGAACGGTTTTGTGTTAGCAAAGAAGATACTTTTGGTTGGTTACTTTTGGATGACTATGGAAATAGACAGCATCCAGTATGTCCAGAAATACCATCGATGTCAGATCCATGCAGACATGATAAAGGTACCTCCAAGCGAGCTCAACACAATAAGCTCACCGTGGTCGTTCGTCCCCTAGGGAATGGATGTCATTGGACCAATCGAGCATGCCGCTTCCAACGGACATAGGTTTATCCTAGTAGCAATCGACTATTTCACCATGTGGGTCGAAGCAACATCTTATAAGGCAGTAACTAAGAAAGTTGTGGCAGATATTGTCCACGACCGTATTGTTTGCCAATTCGGTATTCCATAGTCAATCATTACTGATAATAGCTCCAATATCAACAGCGATTTGGTGAAAGCTATGTGTGAAACCTTCAAGATCAGACACAAGAATTCCACAGCCTACAGACCTCAAATGAATGGAGCCATAGTAGTCGCCAACAAGAATATCAAGAAGATATTAAGGAAAATGATATAGAAGCATAAACAATGGCACGAGAAGTTATCATTTGCTCTATTGGGTTATCGCACCACAGTCCGCAGATCAACCGGGGCAACCCCCTATATGCTGATTTATGGTATAGAGGTCTTCATCCCCGCCGAAGTAGAAATTCCTTCCCTAAGGATCCTATAGGAAGCTGAGCTCGACGATGTAGAGTGGGTAAAAAGTCTTTATGAGCAACTAGACCTTATATATGGAAAGAGAATGAATGCAATCTGTCATGGTCAACTCTATCAGAACAGAATGTCCAGAGCCTTCAACAAGAGAGTCAAGCTGAGACAGTTCACATCGGGACAGCTAATGTTAAAGAAAAATTTTCCGCATCAAGATGAAGCCAAATAGAAGTTCTCTCCCAATTGGCAAGGCCCATACATGGTTCACCGGGTTTTGAAAGGAGGAGCCCTTATACTTGCAGAAATGGATGGAGAAGTCTGGCCAAAGCCGATTAATTCAGATGCAGTCAAGCGTTACTATGTATAATCCTTATGCTTTCCTTACATAATCTAAATTGAACTATGCATGACCTGATTCCCGTTTAAGAGGGGATACGTAGGCAGCCCTATGCGTTCGGTCACAATTTAATAAAATTTTTGTTTCCCCCCAAAATTGAAAACTGGGGCATAATTTTGAGGAGGACCCTCAAAATTCCAAAGTAATTTCAGCCGATCACCGCACGAGCAACAATCAGAAAGGTCAACCCATCAAACTGGGATAGAATTTGGAGGAGGACCCTTAAAATTCTGTAGCAAGAGAGGTTTCAATATATCAAACCACGTCACAGTCGTTGGTTCATCTAAAAAAACTATTTTAATAATACATTTATGCCATACTTTTACAAAATCATGCGTGTTTATTTATTGAAATTGCTTCACTTAGCAACGCTACCCCAATGATGCATATGGTATCACCAGATCAAAGAAGAACGGCTCAGGCACAGCCAGCGGGGATACGAACTAACCTTTCCCCTTTACAAAACTCATAATTTTTCTTTGGATGAAGGCACAAGGATCGCGAAATCATTAAAACATATTGCACACTCATGGAACAAGCGTTGTTCAAGAATACAATTTGTTCACCGTTACACTTGCCAACATTTGCTATCCGCACATCAGTGATGTCCAATATGTCACAATGCTCTCAGTAATCACAACGCCGCAATATACTATCAGCTAAGAAAACTCTACTGTCATTTGTTATCTTATTTCTTGCGTAAGGCTACCATTCTGCCTTCCAACTTGCATAATGCTACTATTATGCCTTCCAAGGTTAAACTCTACCTCTATCTGCATCTGCATTGCATAAGTCTACCATTCTTCCTTCTAAGACTAAACATTGTCTCCATCTATATTTGCACGGCTGAAAGATCGCCACATTGCACGACTGGAAGATTGCCTCACACTACATTTGCACGAGTGAAAGATTGCCACATTGCACGACTGAAAGATCACCTCACACTATATTGCACGGTTGAAAGATCGCCACATTTGCACGGCTGAAAGATTGCCACATACTATATTTGCACGGCTAAAAGTTTGCCATATTACATGGCTGAAAGATCGCCTCACACTATATTGCACGACTGAAAGATCACCACATACTACATTTGCACGGTTGAAAGATTGCCTCACACTACATTTGCATGGCTGAAAGATTTCCACATACTACATTTGCATGGCTGAAAGATCATCACATGCTACTGTATCCTTCATGGGCTGAAATATCAGCAACTCATCCAAAGGCGTCATCGTTCGGTGGCACCATCTTCATAGCTCGATAACACCATGTCATGGACCGAGGATTTCTTTCAATCTTTTGCATATCATCATTCAAAGGCATCATGGTTCGGAGGCACCATCCTCATAGCCCGAGAACATCATTTCATGACCTGCGAATCCTTTATTATATGCTTCATGGCCCAGGACATCATTGTCTAAAGACGTCATCCTAACCGTCCAAAGAAAACATTCATGGTCCAACGGGAATTTGTATCATGTCTAAATTTACGCACAATATATGCTTGTATTTCTTATTTATAGGTAAACTGGCAAGCAACAGCCTTCTCGGTGGGAGTGGCTCCGCTCCAGTGCCTGCAGTTGATCGATGCCAACCCTGCACTACTATTGAGTAGTGAGAGAGGTTGAAGAAGCTTTTACCCGATTAAGGTCGGGAACGATTTCCACAAGGAGCTAGATATTGGAGTCGAGTATCTATTTAAAGCAGAGTTGTGTATTTGCTCTTAATTGCACTTCTACATATTTTATAGTTTTGATTATTATTCTAATTTTATAAAACTGCAATGCTCAGTTAAATCAAAGTAAACTAAGGTTAAACTATTGCGAGTTGTTCAAATGATTAAAAGGTACTAGGGTAATGACTTCCGCCTATGTGATCAATTGACAGATTCTTGAGTCTAAAGCTAGATTTTCACATTTGGTAAGTATTATATAACTAATTGCTCGATTCTACTCACTCTATACCTCTCGGTAGTTTGAGTGATTTTGCCTGAATTGACTTTCTCAAGACCAATTGGGTATGCAAATTTGCACAAGCAATCAGGGTTCAAGTAGGGTATTACTATCTCTAGGTTTAACCCTTTAATTGGGGATAGTATGCCCCAATTCCTTGTTGGACCAATTTCAGAGACTGGGGCTCTCTTTCTCAAGAAGAGCCAAAATCAACAACCACTAATTCAGCAATTAAACATGAAATTAGTCCAAATATCAAACACCTATAGTTAATCAAGCCCTAAAACATAAGACCCATCAATTACCTACACTAGGGTTGAGCCACAACCCTAGCTTATGGGTCTAGCTACTCATAATTAGAGAAAAAACAAAGAAATAGATAAAGAAAAACTCATCTTAATTAATTGCTAAATTAAACTTGAAGATTCAATGTTGAAATACAGCTAAAATTACTCAAAACAGCTAAAATATTCGAAGTCACGAGTGTAGCCTTACGTACAAACTATGTGCTTGACCTAAAAATGGAAAAGAAACTATTTATACTAAGCTAGCAAATCTGGACAAAAATACCCCTGTGGGGTTAGTGCGGACCACACAAAATCACGTGCGGCCTCACTAGGGCTTTGAACTTGAATAAACTGCTCTCTAAACTTGGGCAATACGGACCGAACAAAATTGAGTGCGGCCGTATTGATCCTAGTGTGGACCGCACAAAACCTCGTGCGGCCGCATTGGCTTTTTGCCTGAATAGCAGCCTCTCTGAACTTCATAGTGGGGGACCACTTGTCCAATTTATAGGAGGAATGGAGGCCTTGTAATGGCCTAGAGATCAATGACTCATTTCCCGACGAACAACTCCTTGAGGTTTCAATGAATGATATGCCATGGTTTGCCGATATTGCTAATTACCTTGTGACCGGAATAGTCCCATATGAGCTCTCTTCTAACCAACGGAAGAAGCTCAAGAGGGATAGTTTGGACTTTTATTGGGATGAGCCATACTTGTTCAAGATTTGCACGGATGGTGTGATTTGAAGGTGTGTCCCGGAGGAAGAGCAATTTGAGTATTTTGGAGGCTTGTCATTTGTCTCCCTATGGTGGCCATGATGGCGGGGTGAGGACGGCTTCTAAAGTTCTTAGTTGTGCATTTTATTGGCCAACTTTGTTCAAAGATCTAAGTGATTGTGTGAAGATATGCGAAAAGTGCCAAAGAGCGGGGGAATTTCGAAGAAAGACGAGATGCCTCTCAATACCATCCTTGAGGTTGATATTTTTTATGTATGGGGCATTGATTTCATGGGCCCGTTTGTTAGCTCTTGTGGGAACACTTACATTCTCGTGGTGGTGGATTATATTTCAAAGTGGGTTGAAGCCGGGGCTTTGCCCAACAATGAGGCCTGAAGTGTTGTTGCATTTCTCAAGAAGAGCATTTTTACAAGGTTTGGTACTCCGAGGGCAATCATAAGTGATGGGGGGTCCCATTTTTGCAATAGAGCCTTCAACAATTTGCTTTCAAAGTATGGTGTCAATCACAGAGTTTCTACCCCTATCACCCTCAAGCAAGTGGTCAAGTGGTAATCTCCAACAGGGAAATCAAAAGCATATTGTCAAAGACGGTCAATGCAAATAGGACCGATTGGTCGAAGAAGTTGGATGACGCTCCATGGGCTTATAGGATGGCTTTCAAGACTCTAATTGGTATTTCTCCGTACCGGTTGGTGTTTGGAAAAGCTTTCCATCTTCCAGTTAAGTTATAGCACAAAGCCATGTGGGCTTTGCGGAAGTTTAATCTTGAGCGGGATGTTGCGGCCAATCTTCGTGTTGAACAACTCAATGAACTTGATGAATTTCGGTTCCATGCATACTCTAGTTTGTCCTTATATAAGGACAAGATGAAGTACCTTCATGATAAATATGCTCCTGGAAAGGAGTTCAAAGTTGGTGATTTGTTTCTCTTGTTCAATTCCCGGTTACGTCTGTTTCCGGGAAAGCTTAAATCAAAATAGAGTGGACCGTTTGAAGTTGTGTTGGTGACCCCCTTTGGTGCTCTTGGTTTGAAAAACAAAAATGGTGAAGTCTTTAGAGTGAATGGGCATCGTGTAAAGCATTATCTTAGGAAAATTGATGACAGCCACGTGGTGGCAATTATCCATTTCAAATGATGAGATGGTAACCCGCGTCGTGCCGCGACGTTAAATTAGGCGCTTCTTGGGAGGCAACCCATGTATTTTTCTTCTTGTTTTCTTTGATTTAGTGTAGGATTTATTTTTGGGCAAACTGGTTGTGAGATGTTATAGGATTGATTTGATGCAGTGCAGGACATAATTAAAAACTTGTGCAGGTCTCTAAAGTTTCCAGTGCGGCCGCACTACCATTTTGTGCGGTCCGCACTGGTCAAGGGTGTTAAAAATGATCTCTGAAGTTTGAAACCGCGACCGCAGTTGATTTGGTGCGGTTCGCGGTGGACCACCACAATCGTGGTCCATTTTGTGCGGACCACACAGTGGGTTATTGAGTTGGACTTGAACATAATAGCCCAGTGCGGACCGCGGTCCACACTGGTAGGTGAGATTGAGTCCTAGGGGCTTTTCTATAAATAGATCCTGAGGGCCCCCTTTTACCCTTTTCGCGAATTTGAATCTTAGAGTTATAATCACTATTCACTTCCCTCATTTGCTCGTATATTAACTGCTGGAACTTAGTTACTTCAATACATCTTATAATTTGGTACAATAATCTTTCTTTTACCTATTTAATTTTGGTAACTTCCTTTAATTTTCGTTCTTCTTAGCTTTTAGCTCTTCTTCCTCCCGTATTTTCTTAAATTGTTAGGTTAGGTTAGATAGTTTTTTTATTCTTATATACCTTGTTAGTTTAATAGATTAGGTAAACATTTAGGGACATAAATTAGGGACCAATTTGACCTTAAAATAAAAATCTAATAAACCCTAACTCAGTGCCGATTTTGGGTACCCAGTGCGGTCCGCAATACCATTTTGTGCGGACCGCACTGAAGAATCCTGAGAAATTTTATTTTGAGTAGTGCGGATCGCAGTTGATTCAGTGCGGTCCGCACTAGCCCCAGTGCGGCCGTAATTTCTTTTGTGCGGTCCGCACTGCTGAGATTTAGAGGCCATGTTTTTGGAACCCCGCACCTGTGCGGACCGCGGTAATTTTTGTGCGGTCCGTGGTGGCCTCAGTGCGGCTGCAGTCGATTTTGTGCGGTCCGCACTAGGCATCTCTTGCAACATTTTCATTTGTCTGCAACACTGTTTTATCTGAAAACACTAATACTAACAAGTTATTTGAATTGTGTTCGTAGAAAATGGTTAAACAACTGGGAGGAAAAGGCTCAAAACAACCCGGCAGAGGTAAATACTCTTGGGGAGGGACAAAGAAGATGATAAAACTCACTCCCCAAGCTCGAGAAAACATTAAAAGGACTAGAAATAATCAAAGTTGCAGACGGAGCTGCTTCCCATTCCTCGGGGAGTGAGTATCAACCATCAAGGGACATTTCTTCAGACTCCGTGCCAGAATACATGGAAGACTTGCCGGAAAGGACTAGACTAAGAGACACCCCTCCACCATCACCCATTGCCTAAGCACCAACTAATATCATTTCTAAGTCTTCCGAGGACACAGCACCCGGTAATGGAGAATACTCCACCTCCCCTACAGCTTCAATATCTGGGGAGGGTACAGACGGAGGTAAGGAGGAGGTATAAGGGGATGAGAAGATAGCTGAAGGTGGTGAGCCTTAGGTGGGACGCCTTGCCTGAACTAGAAAGCCGGATGTTTGGGAGGATAGGTTTGTGAGCCAGGTGGCGTACCATAAGTTTAGGGAGTGGTGGCCGGTGAGAAAGTTGATACCGGAGCGGAGTTTCATTGACAGAGATCTATTACACCTCAACCCTGATGTTCAAAGACAATTTAGGACTAGAGTGGGTTGGGAACATTTTATGGAGAAGTGTGTAGATGCCAACGAACACATGGTCAAAGAGTTCCATTGCAATGTAGCCCACATCCAAAAGGGCTCCAAAGTGACCAAGGTTCGTAATAAGACAGTGTTGTTTGAAGGGAAATACCTTAACGAATACTTGGTCTTCAATGAGGAGGATGAAACTTTGTATATTGAGAAGTTGGAGATGGGTGAGGAGGTCCGTCCATGGTTAGCTTAGTACCTGGCAATCTCAGGTACCATTCCTGAGTGGTTGACTGCTGGGTTCAAAATATTACGATGGACCTTAAAATTTGAGTCGAGGGGTTGGGAGACATTTGTTTGTAGCCGGTTGGATACTACTAAACATGACCAGACCCTTCCTCTCCACCGGGCTGTATTGGTTGCTTCGATTATGGATTGATACCCCATAAATGTGGGGAATGTGATGTCCCGCATTATCTCGTTAGCGGGAGTAGAGCATGACCGGAACTACCCTTTCCCAGCACCCTCACCATGTACTTTCGGGACTTGAAGGTGGACAAGAAGCCTTACAACATCAAAGTCAAGGCGACAGCCCTGTTCTCCTGGTATAGCTTGAATGGGAATGACAACCCTAAGGACAAGAACTACAAAGCCCTACTTCTGCCCTAACTGGCCAGTCTAAAGAGCCAGTTGTGGTAGAGGTCCCTGCTGAGCCTACCTCCACTTCTACTGGCATGCCTCCCGGACCTTCTACATCTTCAGTCATTCCTTCTGGCACTTCCACATCAGCAGGCTCGGAGATCCCATCTACCCGGGCCCATCCCATCACTGCCCACTGCCTGAGCCAGGCCCTGCTGAGTATAAATAACTGGATGCAGACTGCCTCATCCAAGTTGTCCACATTAAATACTCCCGGACCTTCTACATCTTCAGTCATTCCTTCTGGCACTTCCACATCAGCAGGCCCGGAGATCCCATCTACCCGGGCCCATCCCATCACTGCCCACTGACTGAGCCAGGCCCTGCTGAGTATAAATAACTGGATGCAGACTGCCTCATCCAAGTTGTCCACATTAAATACTATTGTAGCGGCTCAATCAGTACCTCAGCCAACACAGGCCTCACAGTCGATAGAGGATGCTTTGAAGGAGATACTTGAGAACCAGAAGAAAATCCTCACCACTCAAGATGCATTGACCAAGGCAGTCGATTCACACAGCAAGGCTCTCAAGGAGCTTGCTAAGGAGCATAAGAAGATGTGGAAGACACAAGACTCCAAGGAGTCCGTGAAGGAGCTGCGGGCAGATATTGATAGACTGAAGGCAGACCAGCTGCCTTTGGACCTGTTGCTTGATGATCCAGTCCCAGCACCTCATCCACAGCTGGAGTAGACCTAGAGGCCTCCGAAGAGGAGGAAGATTCCTAGATCAGATGATGCCATCATCCAGTTGGCGGACCCACCGGAGCATTCCTCTAGTCAGCCACAGGATGTACCGGTTCCAGAGCCTGTCCAGGTCTAGGCCTAGGTCCCAGTAGCAGCGGAGCACACCATTGGGAACCAGTCTGAAGTTCCCGAGCACATACAGGACTATGGGACCACCCATGATCCTATGCAAATAAACACGGCTTAGGGAGTTTTCTATATTTTTTGGTGCTTATTTAGATTAGTTGGCACTGAGGACAATGTCAGCTTTCATTTGAGAGGGTGAACCCTACATTTTTGTGGAGGACTGTATATATTGATATTTTTATGCTTTCTTGATTTTTATCATTTGGTCTTATATAATTTGACATTATCGCACTTTTATATCACTTTTGGTCTGTATATAAAGTTACATTTCATTGTATATATTCATCCCATCAATTGTATATTCAAATCCCCTCTTGTATATATTTATTCTATTTTCCACAAAATTTTTCATTTTTAGCTTCTTATTTGCGATTCGTAGCTTTTTGTTTTCGGAATTTGCAATAAGACTTTGATTTTCTTAATGCCATGGTTCTTTCCAAAGATGGAGTGTTATGTAAATCGGGTGGCTCTTCCCAATGATGGATGGCGTAACAACCTTCTTAAGGGTTTGAGTTTGTTTTTCTTTTTCCTTTTTGGTTTTTAATAGTTAGTATTTAAGGGTGCCTCAAGCAAAGCTTCAATTCGGCCTAGCACATTTGCCTTTGATCTTATGGTCAAAAATAAATTGTTGTGTTTAGGATGGTAAAAGTTGTGACCTTGAGACTCTTGTGTTGACCGATAATCATCAAGTGGTGTTTCGGGACCACTGTGTGCTCAAATCGTATCTAAGGTAGTTGTGGGCCCCCGACTCTATGTATATAGCAATCCCTTAGCTTATGTGGTGAATAATTGAATTGCAAGTCCAAGTCCCGAGCTATTAGTCTAGAACTTGCCCTGAATGTTTGTTGAGGCAAAATCCTAGGTGAATTTTAACTTAAGACATGATTATAGGCTCTCCTTGATCCAAATGATAGTTTGAACAATTTCATATCCTACCAATGATAAGATCCCTAGCTAACCCTTTTGAGCCTTAGACCTTTTTCTTTCAAGAACCATGATACAAGCCTATACCCGTTCTAAAAGATACCCTCTTTTGGCACCCAAATACTTCCTTTAGCACATGGAAAAGTATAAGTTTGGGGGGAGAGACGAAGATGGAAACAAAGTGGTAAAAAGGCACAAAAATAAAGAAAAAGAAAGGCAATGAAAAAGAAAGAAAAGCAAAAAGACAAAAAAAATGTTCAATATGAAAAAGAATGAAAAGGCATTTAAGAAAAGCAATGAATGAAAGGCGTGGAAAGTTGAAAAAGGAGAAAAGGTGTGAAAATCACAAGAAAGAGTGACATGGTATCACTCTAACCCTTAGAAAGAAGTGAAATGACTCAAAGAGTCAAGTGAATTGTGCCAAATGAATCAAAAGAAGTGCTTAAGGGAAGATGGAACCCACTTGAACGAAAACATGACCTCCCTGGACCAAAAGCCATCACAATGACTCCACAAAAGCCCTATATGATCTTGAGTCGAATGGAGCTTACATTAGTAGATACTTACATAAGGCGCAAGCATATGGTACTTAGAACCGGACTTGTGACCTTTCCTTGAGAGAGATGAGTGAATTTCTAATAACCTCGTTTTGTGTGCCAATATTCTAAATGTGAGGTTTGCTTAGGGAGAGTTGAGAATGTGTGAGTTTGGTTTCCACAATGACCAAAGTAATTGAAAGAGTTCAGTGTTGAGTCAACTCCTGATGCTCTTGTGTCGCACTTGATCCATGGTTGTTCAAAGAGTAAATGTTGTTAATGGTTCATTTGTATTGAGGGAAATTGTTAATCCCAATTGATGCTAGTTGAGGTTGCTTTAGGACAGCTGAAAATTTCGTGGATTTTCCCTTAAGGGGTGGGTCTTATTTTATTTGCTTGAGGACAAGCAAAAGCTTAAGTTTGGGGGAGTTGATAACTTGGGATTTTGACACATTTTATACCTCTTTGTGCTTATGATTTGATTTTAAATTCATACAAAATAGTCCCAAAAGGCTCATAAGTTATGCTTGATTGCAGTTTTGATCAACAAAGTGACAAGATGTCAAAGATCGGCTCAAAAAGAGAAAAACCTGCACAAGTATCAAAGACAAGACAAAACTCAGGAGAAACAGGCCTAGTGCTGCCTTACTACACTTTGTGCGGTCCGCACTAGGGAGATTCAGAGAGTTAGATTTTCAGGCACCAAGGCAGTGTGATAGCATAGGGTCTTGTGCGGTCCACACTGAAGGCACCACGGCCGCAGTCCATTCTCTACGGTCTGCGGTGTGAAGATTCAGAAAGATGCCAACTTCAAGAGATGAAGCCCGTGCAGTCTGTAGTCCATTCTGTGCGGAACACATTAGAAGCCTCTGCGACCGCAGTCCATTCTGTGCGGTCCATGGAACCTAGATTCAGACAATTGAACAGTTCAAGAGCCTAGTGCAGCTGCACACCATTTTGTGCGGTCCGCACTAACCCCGCAGGGGCAATTTTGTCCAATTTTTCCAGCTTAGTATAAATAGAATATTTTTCCATTTTTAGGGTATCAGATATTACATTACTGTAGTTGCGCTCGTGAGATGATATTTCTTAGCCATTTTGGGTACTTTTCTTAGTTTTAATCATTGAATCTTTGTATTTACTTTAGTAATTAATTAATATGTCTTTCTCTTCATCTATTTCTCTGATTTCCTTTTCAAGCATGAGTAGCTAGAGCCATTATCTAGGCTTGTGGCTCAACCCTAGTGTGGGTAATTGATGGGTGTTGCGATTTAAGGTTAGATTGACTATGGGTGTTTGTTATTTGGGTCAATTTTATGGCTTAATTTATGAATTAGTGGTTGCAAACACTAGTTTGTGCTAAGTTGACTTGGGCTCTTCTTGAGAAAGAGAGCCAAAGTCTCCAAAATTGACTCAACAATAAATTAAGATGAACTCAAGAGATTTGATTGTCCCAATTAAAGTGTTAAACCTTGAGAGAGTAATTACCCAACTTAAACCCTAGTTGCTTGGGCAAATATGCATACCCAATTAGTCTTGAGAAAGTTAATTGGGCAAAACCACTCATTCTGTCGAGAGGTGTAGAGTGGGTAATATTGAGCAACGGTTATAACATATTCCCCAATAATGCCAACTGTGCCTTAGATGCAATTATCCGTCAATTAGCCACCTAGGTAAAAGTCACTACCCTAGTGCCTTTTAAAGCATTAGATACAATTTATAGCAGTTTACTCTTAGTTTAATTTAGTTGTAATTATAATTTGTAGTTTGATCATAGTAGAATATAAAGAAAAAACAAAAATGAATAGAAGTGATATTTGGAACAAATACGCAATTCAAACCTAAATAGATACTCAACTCCAATTCTAGCTCTCTATGGAAATCGATCCCGACCCAAAATCGGGTAAAAGCTATTGCGACCCTCTCTCGCTACTTTTTAGTAGTGAGGAGTAGGCAACAATCATTTATCTTGCATGGTTTGCTGATTTGTTTGTTACCTCTTATCTAGCCATGACTAGGCTCTTCCTGAGTCAACTACTAACTACTCGTTGGCCCATTCTCATATCAATATTCCGTGTAATCTTTCTTGGGTTATTTCCTTTGTCTTAACTTACGTCTCGCACTGGCTCCTTATCTATCAATAACATCTCGGAAAGGAACCCTTACTTCCTTTCCTTAACGTCGCATTTGCATAATATTCTGGAATTGTAGAATATCCGTAGGATCTGAATCTCATTTCTTTCTCATTTTTATTATATTCTTCCTTTACCATTCCATAGTTACTAGAACCACTTAATTCTAACTTAATGCCACATCACTTCACATACCCCCCCTTTAGGGGAGTACTAAGATTTAGCGTTACGACGAGCTACCTATAGATGTTTTACCTCTTCCTCTTAGGCGTCTTTGCACATCATTGATAATCCTTGCTTGCCTTGCGGTAATTCTTTTGTACCAAGGATAACAAAATTCGTTACTCGCAAGGGTGATGTCAATACCTAATTTTTCCCTACATATTTTTAATATATAAAATACTTTCAAAATAGCATATGTATACATATATAAGCATTTTCTAAATGTTTTGTATTTTTCTAAGTTTTAAAAGATTTTTAAATCAATTTATTGCCCTATTTTAGCAGTACAAAAACCAATAATTATTTCTCAAATCATAATTTTTAGTGAATAATTTAGTTCATTCTCAAATTTATACCAAAATATAGCTAAGGTAATTTTTGCACATTTTTTACAAATTTATTGAGTATTTTAAAATTAAATTGCATATAATTGCAATTCTAGCCCATTTTAAGATTTAATTGCATTTATAATTACAAAATTGATTCCAGTATTTTTAATTCAATATTTATACATTATTAATTAATTTAATACCTTAATTTGTTTCCAAAAATGAGTTTGCAGTTTTTTATACCGGTCCAATTCCTAAAATTACCCGCCCCTGACCCAATTGAATCCTACCCGACCCAGACCCCCTTTCATCCTGGCCGTTGATCTATGAGATCAACAGACCCTATTCATCCTTGCCTTTTCTAACCCTAACGACCCCCCTAATCTCCTCATTTCTCACCTACCAGCTGCCTCTAAAACCCTCCACTCTCTCAAATATTCTAAAACCCTAGCCGCCTCTTACCATCTCCGCCCTAAAATCCACCAGAATCTACGGCTTCTAAGGCTGTAAGAGACCTATACCCACCTCCTATGGCTCCTACGTTCCTGTTCTCTGAAGATTCAAAGCCTGGACTTGAAGTTCTGTATACATACCACTGCCGATTTGAGGTTCCACGATCATCTCCGGCTTTGCTCCAGCGTACCATGGTTGTTTGAGCCTGGTTCTGACCTCTCCGACTCAGATCGATGACCTTTCAAAGCCTTTCTCATTTCTAGGGTTCTTCTGAAACCTTAACCCTTCGAGGTTCTCTCCAATTTCTTTAGATCTATTGTGTATCTATGCTTTCCTTGAGCTTTCAAACGATTTTCCTAATTTTTCTTTCAAAAATTACTTTCAAAAATCTTTCTTTTCTGATCTAGGGTTTTCCAAAAATGTTTAAGTGTTTCTCTAACTTTCTTTTTTGTGTATTTGCCTCTACTGTGATCTTATGTTTTTCTTCTACCATGAATGCTCTTCTACTGTATTTTAACTATGTTCTCATATGCTTTTCTACTATGTTCTGGTATTTTCTTCTACCATGTTCTGTTATGTCACGCCTACAATATTTTTCTATTGTGTTCTTAAGTCTTTTTACTATTTTTTCTTCTACTGAGCCCTGTTAAGTTTCTTTTAGAAAACCTCTTAAGCACGTTTCTCCTACTGTTCTTAGCAGTATTTTCCATTATGTTATTTGAATCCTCCTACTGTGTTTGCATGTTACTTTGCTATCATGTTTTCTCATGAGTTTCTGCCGCTGAAAGGAATATGCAAGAGGTTTCAGTTCTGAAACCTCTGAGCCTGTTTCGACTACTTGCCTTCTCATCTCTGTACAGGATTCAAGGTGGAAACCTTAGAATTTGGGGATTCCGCCAAGTTTGATTGTGGGATTCAATTGAACTAGGATTTTATTTCAAAACCCCTAACTCTTTCAGACGAACTTCAAGACTCTGAATTGAATTTGGGGCTTCCTTGTTTTCATGTGATTCTGATCCTTTTACTAAACTCTTCTATACTGGATTTCTCTATTGATTTTACAGTAACATGACAACCTTCTTTCATACTTAGCATGCTCACATGTTCTTTATATATGATGAATTTCCCTCTAAATGGTTTTCGAATTTGCAGTTAGTTCAAGCTTCCTTCTGAATATAGCCTGATTGATTTCTTTCCATTGTTTACTGATTTTCTCTATGACGCGACCTAAGTAAAACCCTTTTTCATCTTTTCTGACTTGGTTCTTTCATACAAAATCTCAGACCATTTGATTTACTGGTTGTTAATTGACCTTCTTACATTATTTGCACAAACTGTACACTTTAAAACCTTGTCCTTAAATAACCTTTTTATGTATGTGCCCTTAATTGCATGTTGTAAACAAAGTGTTTAATCGATTTCTTTCCTTAATTGGTTTTTACCCGTTTGAATCTGAATCTTTTAATTAAAGGGAGTCTTGTGTAATTAATTGACAATCAGTACGTAAATTATTTTCCTACCTTATTTCCTCATGACTTTCACACTACGAATACACGACTCTTTAAAACACAGCACACACGATTAACAATCCTTCACTTCACCATTCACAATCTCTTCTGAACTCTTACTAGCACTCTTTTCTTGTCTACTCTGTGTCTTTTACAAGACTACAACATTTTCTCCATTTGTTCTTTGAAACTGGTATGTCCTAATTTAAGTTTTAGCATCACCACAAAGTATTCATTTACAGCTTTCATCCATGTCTACTTTACTGTTTCTGTAGAGTTCAACATTTAAATTAAGCATGCTAATATCTTCCAACATGTTTATGTTATAAATCCTTGCTCCCCTTCCCTATTACCCCCTATGTGTTTGTGAAGTGTGACTTAAGGCATGGAAATAAGAGTTGTTGCCCGTAAATTGAATTTGAACCAATGGGGTCTTGACCATAAACAGGCTGGAAGGTGAGCCAGCATATCCCATTGCTGGGTGTGCCCATCAACCTGCTTTTCTTTCACTCTTGCAAATTCCCCCCATTCCCTATCCCCTATATGTAATAATGTGATCTGTTCCCTTCCCCTTTCCCCCTTTTACAATTCCACTTCTACACTTACACTCTCTCTTAGTTCCTAAGTTCTGCCCCCTCCCCCACCCCTCCTATGAGCCTTGCCTTGGGACCTTGAGCTCCCTCTGAACCTGGACACTTGAGGGCTGGTCTTTCTACACTGCACTATGTCTTAATCAGGTAATGTACTTAGGGTGTAAGCGCTGCCTGGAGTTCATGTGAGACTCTTAAAGAACTTTGACACACCCCCAAAATCTGATCTTTGGAGTTGGTTTACTTCACATTTCAGACAGGAACTCTAAATCAGGATCTCCTTGGTTGTATTCTAATGTATTTTTCTTGACTTTATTTTCTTTTGGGCTATAATAACTTGTAATGAATTCTTGCGGATGGCTAGTGTAAAAAGGGAGGGGTAACCATGCATCAAAAAGGGTAGCTAATATGTCTATAGGATTTTTGATTTCTGCACTCTTATGTAGATAACCTGCCTATAGGATTTCTTATTTTAGCATTATCATGTAGATAACCTGTCTATAGGATTTCTAATTTCAGCATGTTTACATAGAGATACCATGTCTATAGGATCTCTAATTTCAGCATGTTTGCATATAGATGCCATGTCTATAGGATTTTTGCATTCCTATATATAGATACCATGTCTATAGGATGCACACGCATGTAGAAAATATGCCTATATGTCCTTTTTAATTATTACATACCCCATTTCTCATTAGGAAAACATGTTTATAGGTCTGAATAACCAAAATGCAATCAGATGTCACGTTAATAATAAAATGCAACACCTAGATATGATGTTGTAGGTTTTCTACATTTTTTCCACATATATAAAAGTGTTTAAAATCAATAATGCTTATAAAGCATGCCAATTGGAACTATCAACCAAGTATGAAACATTTCCACTCGCTTATAAGTCTAAACCAGTAATAATGTTTGTAGAACCTGTAACTTTTACTAAAGTTTGCTTTTCTTTAATAATCTGGTAACCTCTCTTAATCAGTATGTATTCAATCTACTTCATTCTTTTCTGAAATTAGTAGATATCATGCCTATAGGACCTTTTGTCCCACACTTAGGCAAGACTTAGGGTAAAGTTTATTAATTGCATCTGTCTTTATCAGTTACAAGCAGCTCGCAGGCCTAATTCGGACTTCTTATCTAGAAATCGGTGATAAATTAGCCTGCCCTAACTTTTAAGTTTTAATCAGACCCTAAAACAGTACGAGCAAGACATGCTAAACTATGTGCTTTATTTGGTTTAAAGGAGGTTTGTCTGTCTCTTTTATTTCTTATATGCTTCCCCAAATCACAAATCATCCCTTTAGAATTAGTATTCCCAAATACCTTCGGGATTGATAGGATTGGGGCGTGTAAGCATTCCATAAGTAAACGATACCATTCCATGCTTTAATACCTTAAGGGGTGGGAAAGGGTAGAGATGGATATGATGAGCACGCGATAACATCACGCGTAAGAGTGATTACCGGATGTTGTGTGGGGTGATCCATTTTATTAATAACCCTATGACCCCCTTTCCCTTATTCTTTGTTTCTTTCAAAACGTTTCTTCTAAGAAAATCAACTCTCTTTAATTCTTGTCGACTTTGTTTATTTCGAACCTTTATGTGTATAATCCCCTCTTATTTGAAGTCCTACTTGCCTATGTGTTATTTGTACCTAAAAGTCACAACAATAGCTTGGCCAGGAACTACACTAGTGGATTTTGAGGGGTGCCTAACACCATCCCCTTGGAATAATTTCAAGTCATTATCCTATCTCTGGTTATCCAACTTAAACCCTTCTTAGTGTCCTAATGCACTTAAATCATTAGGTGGCGACTCTTCAATTCCAAAACCCAATTCCTAAAAGCGAATGAGTTGTCCTCCCAAATGTTATAAACCCGATTTTGCGAGAAAAAAGGGGGTGCGACAGCCTGACGACTCTGCTGGAGATTTTCTTTTAGGCTTTTACCACTTCAAGCTATTACTGTGACTTTATATTTCTTATATGCTTTTATTTTTTTAATCCCTTTAAGCATTTAATTCCTTCTCTTACTACAAAACTGACTTGTCTCTTTGTCTCCTTCCCATATTTCATTTACTGCTTTCCTTTACTGCATTCCTTTATTACTGTTTTAAATTATTATAATTATTATTCTTACGAACTTGCAAATACATGACAACTTGTTTTAATTATTGCATAAACATGTTTTCAACATCATATTCAACTCATGCCAAACAAAATACCATAGCAACGCTTATAATGAGTGGTTGCGCTCTTCCAATATTATCACCCCCTAAATTCGGCAAAGGCATCTTTTTGGTAAAACCAGTCGATCAATGGTGTAGTAGACTGTTCCGCACCTTTCCCTCTTGAGTTGTCCGCTTAAGGGTACCAGTCTAATTCCCCATAGAAACCTTACTCTATTTAATTGTGCATGCATCATGGTCAAACCTAGCCCAGACAGTTATGTTATTCGCAAGATGACTCTTTAGGATAGCCTTGTCCAAAGTCCATTGAGTTTCCCCAACACCAAAACGGACACTACCACGTTTTGTGCATTTATTTTTTGTGCATTTATTTGAAGAACTAAATGCTTTTATGCCAATTGTTGATATTAAATAGTCGAGTCCGGTGGGGTGTAGGGTCTAACCCTTTGGTTTCGCAGAAAATGAAGAATGACGTCCCCAGTTTCGGTATAATTAGCATGCCCCCACTCTTGCTAGACTGGTGGAGGAGTCTTCCATCAAATGACCAAATCAACGAGTGGAAAGAGAGGGCCGCCAAAGCTAGCGAAAAGTTCGAATATCTGGAGTACAATCTGCTGGAATTGGAAGGAAAAGTGAGGAAGAGAGTCACCGACTGCCAGAATGCTGAGGGAAACGAAGGAGAACACCTAGCAAAGGCATTTTTACTGGTGAACCTACACGAACTGGAGGATCTGATCAACGAGAGCATCAAACCTGGGGAAGGTCCCTTTGGGACCAAATTGATAGGAATTTCCATTTCCGCTTTATAAAATGTAATAAGGCCAATGGCCATTAGTGATTTTTATTTTCCTTGTTATTTTAGTATCGTCTTGGGATTCGTCTACCTTTTATCAATGAAATGAGGCATTTAGCATTCTAAGTTCTCCAAAATTAACTTGTCGCTAGGACTACCTCGGGCACAACGAGGTCCCCCAAAATTAGGACGCGCTTTATATTTCAGCACTATGTATTTTAAATATTGCAATATTTTTCCTAATGATCCTCACTAACTTGTTACCTTTTATTTTTAATTTTTTTTTATTCCCCTCCCCAAAGGTTAGTTCGTGAGCTCTGGCAACGTTATTATATTTTACGAGATCCAGGGGCCCTCCACCTACTCCTCATCCTAGTCCTGTCAGACACAAAAACAAAGGAAAAATGGAAGATTCGAACAACTCAGCTGAACGGGTAGAGATCACTCACGACACTTTGGTCCCCAAGGAAAATGCATCCCAACTAGAACAAAAGTTGTTTAAGTTTCAGGAAGAACTTGATCAAGTTTGAAATTTGGCAAGTCTATCATTTTCCCTCACCACTCCAGAGGTTACTTTCCCAAATACTCAGAATCATGTACCTTCGAAAAATATCCCAAAGCAACAAAACCATCCCGCTCCTCACCACCACTAAAATACTTGTCATAATACCCCAATGATCATCCTATAACTCCAAAACTCCACAAATGACCACTGCCACACCCAAAACAATACCCCCATCTACGTGAAGACTGTGCCACACTCCATCCAGCCTATCTCAAGCACACCCGAGTCTGATGATAAGGACTTGCTCATAAGAAATCTGGTCGAAGAGCTTAAAAAGTTAACTAGCAGAATTCAAGGCGTTGAAGGTAGTAAGGGAACTGAGGGGCTAAACTATGAAGATCTGTGCAAACAGCCCGATGTCGAACTGCCCGAGGGGTACAAACCTCCCAAGTTCGAAATGTTTGATAGTACAGGGGATCCCAGGGTCCACTTGAGAACATACTGTGACAAGCTGGTCGGAGTGGGAAGAGATGAGAAAATCCGCATTAAGCTTTTCAAGAGGAGTTTGAAGGGAGACGCCTTTTCTTGGTACATTAGCCAGGATCTGAAGAAGTGGTCAAACTGGGTGAGCATGGCATCCGATTTTATGGACAGATTCAGCTTCAACACGGAGAACACACCAGATGCGTTCTATATTCAAAACTTGAAGAAGAAACCCACAGAGATCTTCCATGAGTATGCTACCCGATGGAGGTTAGAAGCAGCTATGTTAGGCCTACTTTGGAAGAAGAGCAAATGAACAAATTTTTCGTTCGGGCCCAGGACCCACAGTATTATGAGAGGCTGATGCTGATCGAGAATCACAAGTTTTCTGACATCATCAAGCTAGGAGAAAGGATCGAATAAGGCATCAAGAGTGTTATGGTTACAAACTTTGAAGCCTTGCAAGCTACTAATAAGGCTTTACAGTCTAGTGGTACATCCAAGAAAAGGGATGTGGGTGCTGTATGGTTGCACAGAGAACCAAATCCCCTATCAAGTACCAAACATACCCAATACCTCCAATCATATATGAGCCTATCCCAAATTATCAAGCACCCTCATCCTCTTATCATACTCCACCACCCACTTATCAGTCGCCTCCAACTCCTGCATATCAACCCATTTCACTCAAATAATCCCAACCAGCATATGTTTACCAAGCATACAACACCCAACCATCCCACTATGAATCACCTCCCCCACATCAAAACTTCCCTAGACCTCAACTAAATTTCGACCGCAGACCTCCTAAAAAATATACCGCCATTGCTGAACCAATTGACCAGTTGTACGAAAGGCTCAAAGTTGCTGGTTATGTCACCCTTATCCCTACCATAACTCCTGAAAACCCTTCTCAGTGGGTCAATCCAAATAAAACATATGCATAACATTCTGGCATGAAAGGACATACCATTGATGAATGTCGCTCTCTTAAAGATATGATCCAGACCTTGATTGACAACAAGATCATTGTAGAAAAGGAACCTACTATGAATGTCCGCAATAACCATCTGCCAGAGCACAAGGGCGGAGGTGTTCGCATGATCGAGATAACGGATGACGGGGACCCCAAGGGATCAATTGGTTTAATCACAGAAGGCGACTATCTGAAGAAGCCAGTAGTTACCCTTAATCCGATTGTGTTCCAGATTCAGCATTCAAGGGACGTCGAGGTAAACATGACCATTCCACTCAAGTTTGAACCACCATCCTCTGCAAATCCATCAGCGCAGATTGAGGTTGAGCTTATGTCACCAGCAAACACACCTACACCCTTTGAAGTTGCAGTCTTATCGTATAAGGGGCCTGCTCCATTTGGAGTAGAGATAGTCGCGCCAATTCCAGTAGTAATGTCAGTAGTATCACCATTCCACACAAAAAGGCCATACCTTGGGACTACATAGCCGAGGCCAGAAGAAAGGGGAAGTCCAAGTTCGGGGAAGCCGTTGCAGCACAGGGTATGACAAGAACCGGAAGGGTTTATACCCTGGAGCATTTGGCTGAGTCAAGCAAGCAGGCCTCTAGTCGGCCAACCATCACTAAAACTGGGCCTAATGATCTATGGAGAAAGATACAAGCCAAAGAATACTTGGTCATTGATCAACTGAACAAAACACCAGCACAGATTTCTATCCTTGCTTTGCTACAAAGCTCTGATGCACACAAGAATGCCTTGTTAAGAGTGTTGAGTGAGGCATATGTACCAAGTAATATCACTGGTGGTGAGACGGTGAATATGGTGGGCAAGGTATTGGAAAGTCACAAGATCACTTTTCATGAAGATGATCTTCCACGAGAGGGGTTGAGTCACAATAAGGCATTGCACATCACTGTGCGGTGCAAAGATTACTTTATCACCAGAATCCTGATTGACAGAGGATCCAGCCACAACATTTGCATGTTGGTGATACTCAGGACATTAGGAAAGGGGTTGCATGAGATCAAGGACGGGGCCATCAACGTCAAAGCTTTAGACGGATCCCAAAGGTCTACTATTGGGGAAAGTGTTTATTCGATTTCTTTCCTTAATTGGTTTTTACCTGTTTGAATCTGAATCCCTTAATTAAAGGGAGTCTTGTGTAATTGATTGGCAATCAGTTCTTCAATTATTTCCTACCTTATTTCCTCATGACTTTCACATTATAAATACACGACACTTTAACACACAGCACATATGATTAACAATCCTTCACTTCACAATTCACAATCTCTTCTAAACTCTTACTAGCACTCTTTTCTTGTCTACTCTGTGGCTTTTACAAGACTACAGCATTTTCTCCATTTGTTCTTTGAAACTGGTATGTCCTAATATAAGTTTCAGCATCACCAAAATGTGTTCATTTAAAGCTTTCATCCATGTCTACTTTACTATTTTTGTAGAGTTCAACATTTAAATTAAGCATGCTCATATCTTAATACATATTTCTGTCATAAATCCTTGCTCCCCTTCCCTATTACCCCATATGTGTTTGTGAAGTGTGACTTAAGGCATGGCAATATTGGTTGTTGCCCATGAATTGAGTTTGAACCAATGGGGCCTTAACCTCTATATAAACAGGCTGGAGGGTGTGCCAGCATATCCCATTGTCGATTGTGCCCATCAGCCTGCTTTTCTTTCGCTCTTGCAAATTTCCCCTATTACCTCTCCCCTATATGTATTAATGTGATCTGTTCCCTTCCCCTTTCCCTCCTTTACAATTCCACTTCTACACTTACACTCTCTCTTAGTTCCTAAGTTCTGCCCCCTCCCCCCTCCTATGACCCTTGCCTTGGGTACTTGAGTTCCCTCTGAACTTGGACACTTGAGGGCTGGCCTTTCCACACTGCACTATGTCTTAATTTGTAATGTATTTGGGGTGTAAGCACTGCCGGAAATTCATGTGAGACTCTTAGGGAACTTTGACACATCCCCAAATGGGAGAAAGGCTTTGAAATTTGATCTTTGGAGTTGGTTTACTTCATATTTCAGACAGGAAGTCTGAATCAGGCTCTCCTTGGTTGTACTTTTAATTTCTGATGTATTTTTCTTCACTTTCTTTTCTTCTGGGCTGTAATAACTTGTAATGAACTCTTGGGGATGGCTAGTGAAAAAAGGGAGGGGTAACCATGCATGCAAAAAAGGTAGCTAACATGTCTATAGGATTTCTGATTTCTGCACTCTCATATAGATAACCTGCCTATAGGATTTCTAATTTCAGCATTCTCATGTAGATAACCTGTCTATAGGATTTATAATTTCAGCATGTTCACATATAGATGTCATGCCTGTAGGATCTCTAATTTCAGCATGTTCGTATAAAGATGCCATGTCTATAGGATTTCTGCATTCTTATATATATATACCATGTCTATAGGATGCACATGCATGTAGAAAATATGCCTATAGGTCCTTTCTAATTCTTGCATACCCCATTTATCATAAGGCAAACATGTTTATAGGTCTGGATAACCAAAATGCAATCAGATGTCACGTTCATAATAAAATACAGCACCTAGATATGATATTGTAGGTTTTCTAAAAATTTTCCATATCTATAAAAGTGTTTAAAATCAATAATGCTTAGAAAGCATGCCTATAGGAACTATCAACCAAGTCTGAAACATTTCCACTCGCTTATGAGTCTAAAACTAGTAAAAATATTTGCAGAACCTGTAACTTTGCTAACGTTTGCTTTTCTTTAATAATCTGGTAACCCCACTTAATTAGTGTGTATTCAATCTACTTCATTCTTTTCTGAAATCAGTAGATATCATTCCTATAGGAGCTTTTGTCCCATACTTAGGCAAGCCTTAGGGTAAAGTTTATAAATTCCATCAGTCTTTATCAGTTACAACTAGCAGGCAGGCCTAATTCGGACTTCTTATCGGAAATCGATGATAAATCAGCCAACCCCAACTTTTAAGTTTTAATCATACCCTAAAATAGTACGTGAAAGACATGCTAAACTATGTGCTTTCTTTGGTTTAAAGGAGGTCTGTCTGAGCCTTTTATTTGTTTATATGCTTCCCCAAACTTGCTATACGTTTTTTGTTTGTCGCCTTAGTATTTTTACCTTTTGAAACCACAAATCAGCCTAACATCTCCTCCCTTTAGGATTAGTATTCCCAAATACCTTTGGGATTGATAAGATTGGAGCGGGTAATAGCATGCAATAAGTAAACGTGACCATTCCGCGCTTTAATACCTTAACGGGGTGGGAACGGGTAGAGATAGATATGATGACCACGCGATAACATCACGTGTAAGAGTGATTACCGGATGTTGTGTGGGGTGATCCATTTTATTAATAACCCTAGGACCCCCTTTCCCTTATTCTTTGTTTCTTTTAAAACTTTTAAAACATTTTTTCTAAGAAAATCAACTCTCTTTAATTCTTGCCGAATGTAAGGCCCCGTAAATAATTTTTGGCCTCAAAACTTAGTAACTCGTGGTGTCGACTCCGAATATGTGTTAGGAATTCGGACCCTTGGCAGTGATCTAAGCTTTTAAAAATCAAAAGAATCAATTTTCTAGACAATTTCCATTTTTGCGGTCCAGAATGCGGTCGCATATCAGCTATGCGGACCGCATTTCTGTCGCAGAGTGAAGCAGAAGAATTGTCAAAATTGAAGTTGAAAATGCGGTCCATTATGCGATCGCATAATCAATATGCGGACCGCATAATCGTCGCATAAATTCCTTAAAGATTTGTGGAGGTCAATTCTGCGGTGCAAAATGCGACCGCCTAACAAGAATGCGGACCGCATTCCTGTCGCAGACCCAGGCAGACCCTTCAGAGTTTTAGGGCACTTCTGCGGTCCAATATGCGGACCGTATTTCGATTCTGCGATCGCAGAATGCGACCGCAGATCTTGCTCGGGCTCCAATTTTTCTAATTTTTCAACCCGACCCCCTTTCTAATAAAATACCCTAACCCCTTATTTTAACCATTTTTCTGAGCAAAAACAAGAGAGAGGGAGGAGGGGTTCTTGAGAGAAAGTTCATTTTCTTCAAAATTTGTTCCTCAAATTATCTGGTCCGGAAAATTTTAAAGCAAGTGTCTTCATCTCCATTTCTACAGGTAAAATCCCTACCCCATTTTCATTGACTTTCAGATTTATTGAGAGGGGGAAAGTTTCATGCATTAGTTCTTGATAATAGGGGTTTAAACACTCATGCATGTTTATTAAAACCTAAAATTTAGTAAGAGTAGTTGGGAAGGAGTAAAGAATTGTGTAAAGAAGGGTTGATAACCTAAATATGTTCGGGTAGTGATTGTGAACTTTGATTCTAAGAAATATGTATCAATTTGTGCACTAGATTGGCATTGCTAGGCTTTTGGGTGAAGTTGGAAGTAGAAATTAAAAAGGAATTCGGCTCCAGATATGTATGGCTAACCTTGACCTTGTAAAATCGCCTTGTTGGTGTTCAAATGTTTGGTATGTGACATTCACGTAGGTAAATTGTGAAATTCGTGTGATTTTCATGGTTGTGATTATGATATGTGGTATTAGATGAGAAACAAATAACGTAAGGAAATTGTAAGTGATGCAACTGGAATAATTGTGATATTAACATCTATGGCTTATCGTGGGCAGGTATTGTTGTAACGTGAAACATATGTGAATTCTGGAATATGACGGAAATAGTATTGATGGTTATGGAAACACTTGTAAATTATTGTTACTACTCTTTAAGAAGTGTTGTTGTGATCCTTGTGAATTGTTCATTGTTATTGTTGTGATTGTTTGTGAATTGAAACTGTATGGTGGGATCGGGTTGCGCGCCGCAACACGAAGTAATAAGGTGCGGGTTGTGGTGATAAGGGTGGCCGAGGTAATAAGGGTGG
>MU744563.1:0-15085 GCA_026770625.1 Nicotiana glauca | reverse complement strand
TTGTTCACCCGGTAACGGGTTATTAGCGGACCGAAGGCCTTACTATGGTAGTTGAGCAAGGTGACCGCCAGCGTTTGCGGCACCGCACTTCATCTTAAATTTCTAGATTTTATTTTGTATATATACAATATTGGCCCTATAGTAGTGTTCCTACTTCTTAGATGCTCGTGACTTGTGACACCCCGGTCGGGTTGTGTGGGGTTGTAGTCCTGATTATTATTGGTGTTAAGCTATAACACTTTATTCATTTATTTTTAAATACTTTTAAAAGGAAGTGATTTGGGTTAGTTGGCTAGCCTTGTCTTCACGAGATGCGCCATCACGACCAGTGTGGGTTTGGGTCGTGACACACGCACTGAAGGAAAACTCTTCGACATCAACTGTCGAACCTGCCGGTCTAGGATAGCTATCGGCTCCTCCTCGTAAGACATATCCTTGTCCAATTGGACACTGCTGAAATCTAACACGTGGGTAGGATCGACGTGATACCTCCGTAGCATAGACACACGAAACACTGGATGCACGCTGACAAGCTAGGTGGCAAGGCAAGTCTGTAGGCCACCTCTCCCACACGATCAAGAATCTCAAATGGGCCAATGAACCTAGGGCTAAGCTTGCCTTCTTCCCAAATCTCATCATGCCCTTCATAGGTGATACATGGAGCAATACTCGCTCACTAACCATGAAAGCTACATCTCGAACCTTGCGATCTGCATAACTCTTTTACTGCGACTGAGCCGAACGAAGCCTGTCCTGAATGATCTTGACCTTATCCAAGGCCTCCTAAACTAAATCTGTACCCAATAACCGAGCCTCTCCGGGCTAAAACCACACGATTGGAGATCGACATCTCCTACAATACAATGCCTCATATGGAGCCATCTGAATGCTAGACTGGTAGCTATTGTTGTAGGCGAACTCTGCTAAAGGCAAAAATTGGCCCCGTGAGCCTCTAAAATCAATGACACAGGCTCGGAGCATATCCTCCAATATCTGAATAGTCCTCTCGGATTGGCCGTCCATCTGAGGATGGAATGTTATGCTCAACTGAACCTGGGTGCCTAACTCCTGCTGAACTGCTCTCCAGAAGCGCGAGGTGAACTGCGTACCCAGTCCGAAATGATAGATGCCGGCACCCCATGAAGGCGAACAATCTCTCGGATGTAGATCTCAGCTAACCTCTCCGATGAATAAGTGGCTACAACAGGAATGAAATGCACTGACTTGGTCAGCCTATCAACAATGACCCAAATAGCATCAAACTTCTTCCGAGTAATCGAAAATCCGGTAACAAAATCCATGGTAATCCTCTCCCACTTCCACTCGGGAAGCTCAATCCTCTGAAACAAACCACCAGGCCTCTGATGCTCATACTTGACCTGATCGATCCACATATGCAACAATATATTTCTTCATCCTACGCCACCAATAATGTTACCGCAAGTCCTGATACATCTTCGCGGCGCCCAGGTGAATAGAATACCGCAAACTATGGGCCTCCGCTAAGATCAACTCTCGAATCCCGTCAACATTGGGCACACAAACTCGCCCCTGCAACCTCAAAACACCATCATCATCTAAGGTCACCTTCGTGGCACCTCCACGCTGCACCGTGTCTCTCAGGACACACAAATGAGGATCATCAAACTACCCATCACAGATACGCTCCAATAATAAAGAACGAGTGACCGTGCAAGCTAACACTTTACTAGGCTCAGAAATGTCCAAGCTCACGAGCCGATTGGCCAAGGCCTGAATGTCCAAAGCTAGCAGTCTCTGGCTGACCGGAACATAAGCAAGACTACCCATGCTGGCGGACTTCCTACTCAACGAATCAGCCACCACATTGGCTGTCCCCGGGTGGTACAAAATAGTAACATCATAATCCTTCAATAGCTCCAACCACCTCCGCTGCCTCAAGTTCAACTCCTTCTGCTTGAACACGTATTGCAGACTCTTGTGATCAGCGTACACCTCACACGTCACACCATATAAATAATGCCTCCAAATCTTCAAAGCATGAACAATGGCTGCCAACTCTAGATCATGAACCGGATAATTCTTCTCGTGGATCTTCAACTACCTTGAAGCAAAAACAATGACTCTGCCATCCTGCATCAATACCGCACCAAGCCCAATACGGGAAGCATCACAATAAACTGTATAAGGCCCTGAACCTGTGGGCAAAACCAATATCGGTGTCGTAGTCAGAGCTATCTTGAGCTTCTGAAAACTCCCCTCACACTCGTCTGACCACCTAAACTAGGCAACCTTCTGGGTCAATCTGGTCATCGGGGCTGCTATAGATGAAAACCCCTCCACGAACCGACGATAATAACCTGCTAACCCCAAGAAACTCCGAATCTCAGTCGCTGATGCTGGTCGAGGCTAGTTCTTGACTGCCTCAATCTTCTTCGGGTCCACCTGAATGCCCTCTGCTGATACAACATGACCCAGAAATGCAATCGAACTCAACCAAAACTCACACTTTGAGAACTTAGCATACAACTGACTATCCTTCAGGGTTTGAAGAACCACTCTAAAGTGCTGCTCGTGTTCCTCTCGGTTGCGGGAGTACACCAGAATATCATCAATAAAGACTATCATGAACAAATCTAGATAAGGCCTGAACACTCGGTTCATCAACTCCATAAATGCTGCTGTGGCATTGGTCAACCCAAATGACATGACCAAAAACTCATAATGCCCATACCGAGTGCAAAATGCTGTCTTAGGGACATCAGACGTCCTAATCCTCAGCTGATCTAGAATAAGGATCACGAAAAAACCAAGAATAACCTTAACAAAACAACAAGACATAATATGCACGTAGTAACTACACCGATAATCACAACAATTAGACATTTAACATATTTGCATGAAGTCATAAAGGAATTCACAATCAAGAAGTATCAAAACAATAAGGAAGGCAATCACTTCAATTAAGGCAAATAAGGTCAAGTAACAAGTAAGAGTTAGAGGAAAGCTAACAATATCATATGGAGCATATACAGGTAATTTAAGCAATTAGAAAGCTCAATCATAACAGAATACTTCTCATATAATGAACATAAGGACCTAAGAACCCTAAATGCAAATTTTTCACAAATAAATCCGAGCACACACTCGTCACCTCGCATGCACGGACTACAATTAGCATAGAAGACTCAAATCCTAAGAGGAAGTCCCCTACACAAGGTTAGGAAAGATACTTACCTCAAAGACGACAAACCGATACTCTAAAATGCACTTCTCAGGTGAAAAGACCTCTGGACGACTCAAATCTAACCAAATTAACTTCAAAGCACAAATAAAACACATAAGAAACTATTCTAAATCATAAAGTCTCAATCTTTAACAAAATCCAAAAATCGGTCCAAAAGTCAGCCCCCGGACCCTCACCTCGGAACCTGACAAATTTTACAAAAATCGAATACTCATTCCGATACGAGTTCAACCATACAAAATTATCAAATTACAATACCATTTGGTCCCTCAAATCATGATTTATTATTTTAGAAATTTTTCTTTGAAAAGCACCGAATTCCTCAACCCAAAACACAATTTAAATGATGAAATATAGACAAAATCATGAAATATGTTAGATTTTAGGTGAAGAACACTTACCCAATAGATTTGTGTGAAATACCCTCAAAGAACCGCTCAAAACCGAGCTCCACAAGTCAAGATATGATGAAAATGGTGTAACCCTCGATTTGGAATTATATTATGTCCGCCCAGGTTATTGTGTGTCGCGAACACGGAATAAGGATCGTGTTAGCGAAGAAGAGGAGTGAAGGCCGCCCAGGTTTCTCATCACAGACGCGAAGAAGGAAGATTTTATGGCCCAGAGACTGCGCTTTGCAAACGTGAAGAGTGGAACGGCATAACTACGCGAACGCGTGAGGGGGACGCGAACGCGATAGGAAAAGGCAGAGCTTCGCGAACGCGAGGTGCTAAACGTGAACGCGAAGAAGGATTTCGAGGTAGCTAGCAACAACACATCACGAACGCGAAAGGTTGTTCCCGATCGTGAAGAAGAACACCAGAAGCAGAAAACAACAGATCAAACAATGGGAAAATGACCCGTTGCCCACCCGGAACATACCCGAGGCCCCAAGGACCCCGTCTAAACACATAAACAAGTCATATAACCTAACACGTACTCGCTCGAGGTCTCAAATCACATCAAACAACGCCGAAACGACGAATCACACCATAGATCGAACTTAGGTACTTTTCAATCTCCCAACTTTCAAAACTTGTGCAGAAACCTATCAAATCAATCCAGAATGACGCTAAATTTTGCAGAAAAGTCCAAAATGACATAACGGAGCTGTTCCAACTCTCGAAATCGCATTCCGATTCCGATATCACAAAAGTCAACTATGGGTCAAACTTATCCATTTTCCAAATTTCAATTTTTCCAACTTTCGCCGAAACGTCTCAAATTACCCTACAAATCTCCAAATCCGAATCCGGACGCGCACCTAAGTCCAAAATTACCATATGAAGCTATTGAGATCACCCACAACCCATTCTGGGGCCATTTACTCAAAAGTCCAATTCCGGTCAAATTCTCACCGTTTAAACTTCCAAAATTAGTTTCTTTCTTCCAATTTGACTTTGAATCATCTGTTAACTGAATTCAACCATGCACGCAAGTCAATACATGCACATATTATGAAGCTGCTCATGACCTCAAACTACCAAATCGGACGAAATTATTCAAAATGACTAGTCGGATCGTTACAAGGGTAATTCTCAGTAATCTGTTCACTGTTTTGCTGAAAATTAAAAGAACCCAGAGAAACTGCAATTAACTACTCATTCAGTTAATTCGGACAAAAAAAATGAAAGATTAATCTCATTTGTTGGGAATATGTGGCAGTAGTAAGGAAAACAATGGGGTCAAACCCATTAATGCACCAGCGTTTCGGTGAATGAAATCTTGATGATAAACACATGATAAATACGTCTGAAACTTAGAAACGCAACACTTTTGTTCTCGCAAAATCTACAAGCATGGTAGAGTTTCTGACAAGTCAATAACTTTAATTTGGCTTCTACTTTTGTTTTCCTTTTTCCCGTGAAACAGCTAATAACTTCCGATGCAAGAAACGAAATATACAAATCTTACAGAAATAGCTAAAAGCCAAGCTAATACTTCACATAAAATATCGATTTAAATAATTATCTTAACAGCCTAGCTAGTAGCTAGGGTATGTTGAAGGTACGTAACTATACAAGTATTTGTTCATATCCATTTACAAAGAGAAAAGTCGGGGAGTCCATTACTTAAATGATTACTTAACTATCCAAAATTATCTAGTAAAGTAATCTTTCTTTTGTTTGTAACAAGAAAGTCATTTAACTATGTCTACAATACTCAGTAAGTCACTCCCAGATTTCTCAAACTTTTGATTGTCAAATATATATTTTACCCTCTAAATTATCAACATTTATCTTCTTCTTTTTTTACTTTTAAATATTATGATTTTTTCTCTTTTTAATCTACATTGTGGAATTCGTTAAGTGACTTTGCTAAAATAATTGGTATTTGGCATCAAAGTTTGAGATATCTAGTTGAGTGTCTTTCTGAGTGCTATAGGACTTTGCTGTTACAAACGAAAGAAAGATGACTTTAGTATATATTTTTGACTAGTTGAGTGACCATTTAAGTAATTGACTCAGAGCGTATATAGTATTACACGTCTATTACCTTAATTAATATCTTAGAACTACGTACTTCGCTTAGTGAAAAAAAATGCAGAGCCGCCTGAAAAATGTGTTAGTGAAAGTAAATAATATCGATAAAATAGTTGAGATGCATATAAATTAATCGAAAAAGGAAAAAAGAAAGAAAAGTAGACAAGGAAATTAAGGAGAAAATAGAATAAAGTGAATGGCAAGGAGGGAATACAATTGTGTAAAGGAATTGAGTTGAGAAGGGCAGAAGGGATTATTACTTGTACCTTCCTTATACAGTATTCCAATCTTAGTGAAGTGTATATCTGGTGTATGAAGAGGCGGCGTAAATATGCCGTATAATACTCCTTTGCATATATAGTCTTTTTGTTGTATCTTTCGGAGGAAGTAACCGTTTCAGTGTTGGAGTTGAACAAGAAACTCAATTGGTAAACCATCTGCTATTTGTGATATCTTCTAGTTTATTTGCAAATGTGAAATTCAAAGGGTTTTATATTTCTGGGTTAATAATTATAAGGGGATAAGAATTATATTTGAATGGATAAACACTACTGCTATTGAAGTCCCTGAGTCACACTAATGAGTCACGTAACTTTCGTCCCCACATCCCATATTCTTTTAGGGTTTTTTCCTTTTCTTTTTATTCCAATATTTTGATACGCCACGTGTTTATACTCATTTAATGAACAGATTCACTTGATCTAGAGACGAGGAAAGAGGTTCGCTTACGTGAAAAACGTTTTTTACCCTCATTTTAGGAGTCACGGTCATGTCACATTTGAAGTAAGTGAGAAACCACTATTATATTATTGTATATTAACTATTGAAGGGATTGAGGTGAAAAGAACAAAAAAAGTCACTTTCGCCTAAATTAACTATATTAAAGGGATTGAGGTGAAAAGAACAAAAAAAAAGTCACTTTCGCCTAAATTAACTATATTAAAGGGATTGAGGTGAAAAGAACAAAAAAAAAGTCACTTTCGCCTAAATTAACTATATTAAAGGGATTGAGGTGAAAAGAACAAAAAAAAAGTCACTTTCGCCTAAATTAACTATATTAAAGGGATTGAGGTGAAAAGAACAAAAAAAAAGTCACTTTCGCCTAAATTAACTATATTAAAGGGATTGAGGTGAAAAGAACAAAAAAAAAGTCACTTTCGCCTAAATTAACTATATTAAAGGGATTGAGGTGAAAAGAACAAAAAAAAAGTCACTTTCGCCTAAATTAACTATATTAAAGGGATTGAGGTGAAAAGAACAAAAAAAAAGTCACTTTCGCCTAAATTAACTATATTAAAGGGATTGAGGTGAAAAGAACAAAAAAAAAGTCACTTTCGCCTAAATTAACTATATTAAAGGGATTGAGGTGAAAAGAACAAAAAAAAAGTCACTTTCGCCTAAATTAACTATATTAAAGGGATTGAGGTGAAAAGAACAAAAAAAAAGTCACTTTCGCCTAAATTAACTATATTAAAGGGATTGAGGTGAAAAGAACAAAAAAAAAGTCACTTTCGCCTAAATTAACTATATTAAAGGGATTGAGGTGAAAAGAACAAAAAAAAAGTCACTTTCGCCTAAATTAACTATATTAAAGGGATTGAGGTGAAAAGAACAAAAAAAAAGTCACTTTCGCCTAAATTAACTATATTAAAGGGATTGAGGTGAAAAGAACAAAAAAAAAGTCACTTTCGCCTAAATATTGATTATATCATTGTTTGCAAATTGAGATAGATCATTGAACTTTTAGAATATAGTAATACCAACTATTGTACGTATATTTTCTTTCTTTTGAGTGAAGTGGGTGAGTTGGGTAGGTACCAAGGGGTTTGTTGTGACCACCCAAAGGGGTCATTACCTGTTTCCTCGTTCGTTCCGTGCTTCCGAGGCCTTAAAAACGTTATTTTTACTTGTCTCGATTGGCGTGCGCAGTCCGGGCGCGTAGCCGGAAAGTTTTTATGTTGAAATATGTGAAATCTATGAAAATTTTGAAGAATTTTGATATTAATATGATTAAAGTTGACTTTGGTCAACGTTTTGGTTAAACGGACCCGGACCCGTGATGTGATGGTCCCGGAGGGTCCGTAAAAAAATATAGGACTCGGGTATATGCCCGGAGTCGAAATCCGAGGTCTAGAACCCGAGTAAAAGAACTTTTCTGTTAAATTATTTTTTTGATATTATTAAGGAAAATGGAAATAAATATTGATTAAAAGACAATGGTATCGGGCTCGTATTTTGGTTCCGACGCCCGGTACAGGTCTTAAATATGTGTTAAGCACTTTCTGTGAAGTTTGGTCAAAATCGGACGTCGTTTGACGTGTTCCGGGCCTAATTATCTAAAGTTAGAAGTTTAAGAAGTTTGAAATGAAAATGATGATTTTGAGGCTTGATTCATTGATTTTGATGTTGTTTTGGCGATTTGATCGCTCGAGTAAGTTCGTGGGATATTGTTGAGTTAGTGTGTGTGTTTGTTTGGGAGCCCCGAGGGCTCGGGTGTATTTTCGGAGGTGTTCGGGGTGGTTTTGGAGTTAAGAAGTTAGCCGATTTTCTGCAATTTCTGCACAGGGGTTTTCTTCATCGCGTTCGCATCACTAGGTTCGCATTCGCGTAGTTATGTGCTTTTCCCCATTCGCGTTCGCGTCTTGACCCTCGCAAACGCGTAAGCCAAATTCAGGCCCCAGTATTTTCCCTTCATCGCGCTCGTGTTCTGGCCATCGCGATCGCGATGTTCTGTTGTGTCCTCTATCGCGTTCGCGTTCCTTAACACGCGTTCGCGTAGGCCAATCTTGGACCCCCAGCATTTTCCTCTACACGTTCGCGTTGACCCTCACGCGAACGCGATGAATTGCCCAGTCTACCCTTCGCGAATGCGACCCTCTTCCCGCGAACGCGAAGGGCAATTTTGCCCAGTTATATTTTTAATTTCCAGAACAGTACACACGGGTTTTTCAAAAAATTTCTCACGAGCTCTCTTCTCTTCCAAGCTTTAGGAAGCCATTAAAGCTCTCATTCTTCAAGGTCACTTGGGTAAGTAATTTCCCACTCATTTCCTTCACTTTTCCTTCATTAATTAGCAAGTTTCTAAGTCTAAATTATGAAATCAAAGTAAAAATTAAGGGTTTTTGGTAGAGTTAGGGTTTGGAGAATTTTGGGTGATTCAACCTCAATTGGGGTCGAATCTTGAAACAAATTATATATTTGGACTCGTGAGGTTATGGGTGACTAGGTTTTGGTCTGAGCCTCGTGTTTGGACCATGTGAGCCCGGTGTCAAACTTTGATATTTTTGAAAGAATGCTAGAAAACTCATTTCTAGGCTATGGGATTATGTTGTTGATACCTAATTGATATTATTGAATTAATTATGCCTAGATACCATTGTTTCGGAGTCGGATTGTAGAGGAAAGGCGGTATTGGAGAGTTGATTGCTATTCTTTGGACCGAGTTAAGTGTTTGATCTAACTTTGGCTTGAGAGAATAGGATTAGAGTGTTATTAATTGCTAATTGCTAAATGATCGAGTACGGTGTATAGGCATGGTGACGAGTATCTATACACCGGTATCTAGCATGACTGTGGGTCCTTGTTTGTACTTATTCTGATATTTTTGGGACTCTTCCATGCTAATTGATGAATTCTACATAATGTGAAGAGTATGAGGATTAGATATGAATTGTAAATTCTTTTGAGTGTTGGCTCGAACGATAAAAATACTATTGAGTAAGAAATGAAAGAAATAGAAAGAGATATGATTAATCCCTTGCCGGGATGGTTTGAGTATATTGATTATCTCCCTTGCCATGATGTAAAAGTTGTTATTGTTGCTCCCTTGCCGGGATTTAGCTATTTATCTGTATTTTTTCTTGCCGGGATTTAGCTGTTTATCTGTGGTTTCCCTTGCCGGAATTTTTTTTGTGTATTATATATTGTGAAATGGGATCGTGTGGCACGCCGACCTCTTATATATTGTGAAATGGGATCGTGTGGCACGCCCCCCACTTATGAATTATGAAATGGGATCGTGTGGCACGTCGTCCACTTATGAATTATGAATGGGAGCGAGTGGTACGCCTACCACATGATATTATGAAATGGGAGCGAGTGGTACGCCTACCACGTGATATTATAAAATGGGAGCGAGTGGTACGCCTACCACGTGATATTATGAAATGGGAGTCAGTGGTACGCATACCACGTGATACTATGAAATGGGAGCGAGTGGTACGTCTACCACGTGATATTACGAAATGGGATCGTGTGGCACGCCATCTGTGAGCACGTGATTTTTGCAAATAATTTCAAAAGTTTCAAATAAAATGATTTTACAGTTTTTGTGAATTTTGTTGCATTTTTGTGTTAATTGGTTGCATAATAATTCGTATTAAAAAATACAAAAATATGCATTTGCATTAGGATTTAATTTCATATTTTAGTATTAAGTAGGTATTAATTCATTTTGGAACAATTTAAAGAAAATCACAAAAAATAGTTCTTAGGCAATTTTAATTGATAATTATTGCATTCATCTTTAAATATAATTTTTAAATAATTTTAGTAGTTAAATGGTGTAATTAGATTTTTGTCTTAATTTTTACATTTTTATAAGATTAGAAAAATACAAAGTAAAGGTAGAAAATACAAAAAAATGAAAATGAATAAAAGAAAACAAGGGAAAAACAATTAAGCATTTTGGGCCAAAATAACCTAGCCTAGTTTGCCCCTTCCCATACCCGCTCCCAGGCCGGCCCAAACACATTTACACCCGGTCCAAACCCCATGCCTTGAGACTTCTGGAACGACGTAGTATAAGGGATTAATAGATGGCAATTCAATCTTAGCCCTTCGTTTTCTCTCATCCAAAGGTGTCAAACACTCCCTCCATTTCAATTAAAAATGCTTGAATTTTGTAACATTGACCTAGTACCCCAACGTTAGGTCACCTTCTTCACTATCATCTCTCACTGCCGCCACCACCGGAATTCATCATACGGCGGAGCTTGACCGTCAAACCCCACCAGAATCTCACCACGGCATCTATATTCCTCCCTCATCATGAATATGTGGATCTTTTCTGTCAAATCCCACTACAATCCCCCAAAATCCCCAAACCCTAGAGACCGCCGCACTTTTTCCCACCGCCTTGGTGTGACGGCGCCACCATAGAGCGCCACCAAACTCACACCCCGTGTTGTCTCGATGCCCCCTTTACAAATCTGTCTTCCTCTTCCATGGAATACCGTTGGAGGTCGTCAAATAATCGTCTCCGCCGTCAACTGGTCAAGTTTCATCGCCTATTTTATTTGTTGGTTTAAGTCTGGTCGACTAGGTATTTCCCCTCTTCTTTCGACTCTGTTCGTATTGTCACTATCATTTTTTCTTCCTTCTTCTGTTTTCATCATTTTGTCATTTCGTCTCTCTGTTTTTCTTTATTACTTTTATATGTTTCATAAGTTCCAGGACGTTGTGTGCAAATTGTTTAATAGTATAGACTTAGGATTTTTCGAAATTAATAATCCTTTAGTAAACTGTTTCGTCTCCTATATCGTGAGCACTGTTTCAGTAAAATGTTTGAAGCATTCTAGTGATGTGAGCCTGAGTTAGTAATTTTAACAAATGGCTTAGTTTTTGTTAAGTGCAATTTTAATTCAATTCCTGATTAATTTGTTAGAGGGATCTTATGTTTGTTCTTATATTTTTTTGTTCTGTTTCTTAGAATTTGATTCGAATTTAGTTCTTAATTCTATCTAAGAGGTTTTATTAATGGTTGAAACAGTTAGTGATAATTAGTATTAATTAGGATTGGTTATAGCTGATAATGGTAGTTGGGTAAATTGAAACCAAAATCACAAGATAATAAATTCAAGGGTCAAGGGTAGGTCTGGTAGCAATTTCAGGGAATCTCAGGGGTAGTTTTGGTATAGGAAAAGGGTAGGTTTATTAGAAATAATAAATTTTAAAATGAGGTAAGGGTAGTATAGGAATTGTAATGGGTATAGAATCTTCTAGAATGGGCTTTAGTGTAGGTTTCAATAAAATAAGTGTAGTTACTTGTAGCATAAGTCAGAAATAGGGGGTAAAAATAGAAATAAAAAGGGGATTAAAGAGTAAAAAAAATCTGAAGTCATACCCTAAATTTGCCTATAAATAGGCATTCATTTGCCTTGTATAACAAGTTTGGAACCTCCAGATCTTCCCCCCAAAAATTCTTCTTCCAATTTCAGACTTCAATTTGAAATTTAAACCTCTCAAAAATCCAAAAATATTAGAAACTAACAGAAAACCAAATAAAAATATTGTTTCATTGAATTCTCAGCTTAATTTCAACTTCTAAAATTTTGATTTTGTTGTTCGAAAGTCAGAGATCATTTAGAATAAATTTGAATAGGTTCAAGGGTTATTTGGTTGCATTTCGATCATTATATAGTTCTGGTGTGGTATTGATTAATTGAAAGATGGATTTGGGTTGAACTACTCCTATATTGGTTGTGGACTATTTTTTGTAATTGCTGATTGCTGTTTCTAAAGTGTTTCTGCGCTAGAACTGCCGCTGATCCTCCTATTTCTTTTCCTAATTCCAGGTATATTACTATGCTCAAGTAGTGCTGAAGTTGTATTCATACGAAGGAAATCATTTGAAGTTTATGTGATGACATATATATGTGTGTTCGAATTGTACGTTACTGTTCATTTAGTTCATTAAGCCTTAATATTGATTATTAATTGATTCATTTGATATTTACTTCAATTGTAGTATGTAAATTGTGGACTGTATAATTAGGACTTTCATATGAATTTGAATTGTTTCGTAAGCATCGAAATTAGTGAGTTGATAATATCAGAAATTGTCTGTTGATTTTGTTCAAATTGCGTTATAATTTCCAGTAGTGTAGTATGACCTTGGATGCAAAAGAAGCTGAAACTAAATGACTAGAAATAATGCTTTACTCAAGTTATTGAAATTTGGGCCTAAATCGGTAGATGTTTGAATTATTGTGGAATAAAGGTTCCTATTGTCTGAATTAAGCAATAAATAGTACTTGAAAGTAGTTAATTACCTCAGTTGATTGTTAAACAATAGTATATGTTTGGTTATTAGCATGCCTTGCTGGAGTAGTCTATTCTCTGAATCAGTTGTAAACGTAAGATTACCATTTCAATGAAATTTGAAAATTCTTTTGTAGAATAATAAAAGGTAAGGGAAGTAGCAGTGATGGTTGAATTTGCAAATTAAGAACAATATTGTAATGCCGCACGTCAATTGCTCAAATGAGTTAGGCCTGTTAACTTCCCGTCAATTTGTTTAACAAGTTGGGCTTTGAAGTATTAACAAACAGTCCAATTCTGAGAATGCCTTTTCGTTTTCTTCTTTGATCCATTGCTCATACAGCATGTTTTACATTTATAGCCTAGTCTGCTGGGAATTAGCACACCTGGGCCAAGACTTTAAGGTTTTCCCTTAAATCGGAAAATCATTAAGAATTGTATTAAGCATATATATGGGAAATTAATCCATAAATATAAAATTGGATTTTGAGTTAGGTAACGGGTTCAAGCTATAGGGTTTTACCCTTTAGTTTGAATTCGGACTTGAATTCGAGGCCCGAATTTATATTCGGGAATTATTTGACCCTTAGAGACAAAAAAAAATAGAAAATTTAGTTCCTTTAGTTTGGCCTTTTAATAAATAAAAATGAGACGAGCCTCGCCAAATCAAATATACAATTGCGGGGCCCTCATTAATTGTTTAATTCCAAAATACTTAGAATTCGGGATGGGCCGTTTAGCAAATTTCATGGCCTTCCCAAAAGATAACAATACGATAGTTGCTTTAGGCGCGCTTTAAATAATATTACCTTCCTAAATACGGGTGCACATTTATGTGACCCAAATCTAAATCTCAACGAAGTCGAAATATATCAAAAGCCACGGGTGCACTGGTGCGGCGTGGTTCGAGATATATTTTCACGACGTTGCAATTCTTATTAAAAATAAATATATAATAAAAGCGGGTTATTAATAAAATAAACATAGGTTAGAACATGTATTAAAATCAGATAGTTTAGCCAAATATAGCAGTTGAGCGACCGTGCTAGAACCACGGAACTCGGGAGTGCTTAACACCTTCTCCCGGGTTAACAGAATTCTTTACCCGGATTTCTGGTTCGCGACTGTAATACAGAGTCAAACCCTTTCCTCGATTCGGGATTAAAACTGGTGACTTGGGACACCATAAATCTCCCAAGTGGCGACTCTGAATTTCTTAATAAAACGAATCCCGTTTCGGTTGTCCTTTAAGTGGAAAAACTCCTTTATGCCCTCCCGGGGGTGTAGCAGGAAAAAAGGAGGTGTGACAGCTCTGGCGACTTATAAATATATACTATGGGATCGTGTGGCGCGCCGACTACTTATATGAGTCATAGTATTGATGTAGTTTTGTTGTTATATCCGTTGATCTATTTTTTACTGTATCCCCCCGAGCATGCCCCTTCCCAGTTTTATTTGATGTTTTCTGTTGTTATTTCCGTTGCCTTTGTATATATATATATCTGCACAGGTTGTTTTTGGTAGGTCTTATCTAGCCTCGTCACTACTTCGCCGGGGTTAGGCCAGGCACTTACCAGCACATGGGGTCGGTTGTGCTGATGCTACACTCTGTGCATCTTTTTGCGCAGATCCCGGTGTTGGAACAGCATTTGAGTAGCAGTAGTATTCTGGGGGCGAGCTTCCAGTCCAGGGACATTCGAGGTAGTCTAGCTGGCGTTCGCAGGCCGAAGTCCCTTTCCATATCTTTAGTTTGTTTTCATTGTACCGAGACAGATATTATGTATTTTCTATTCAGACTTGTTTGTAGCACTCTTTAGTGGTTCGTGAGGTAGCGACTCCAGTCTTGGGTAGTGAAATGTTAAACTTCCGCATTTTGGATTTTCAGTTATTTATGTTTTAACAGACTTCTGCTTTATTTAAAGATTCGTTATCTTATTATTGTTGTGTTGGTATCCGAATATGTTTAAATGATTAGCTTGTCTAGCTCCGACAGTAAGCACCATTACGACTCCCGATGGTGGGAAATCCGGATCGTGACATTTGTTCTCATGATAATTGCCACAAATGATAAACCAATTGGTGGAAAAGAAATCAAAAGTTGTCAATGAGTTGAGTGGTGACAGTTTGCACCCTTTGCTGTATTGCTTTTGCCAAGTAACATGCGTTTGCTCCAAACTACACAGATAGAAACCAGATCATGTTTTAAACTCTAACTCCCGAACCAACCACTTATTTTATTATTTTTTAAAAACGTATGGTATCTGTTTAACCAAAAAATGATAATTTGGTCAAAACCAGAATTTAAGATAGAAAATCGGGCTACTGATAATCAAGA
>MU744558.1:5982-19286 GCA_026770625.1 Nicotiana glauca | reverse complement strand
AATAAAATAGGTTCAGGATAAGGATGGTTATAGCTGATGAAGTAAAACAGTAATTCTGAAAATAAAATAGGGGCACTTTTGGAATATCATAAGTCTGGTAGTAATATTAGGGAGCCTTAGGGGTAGTTTGGGCATAGGAAAAGGGTATTCTAATCAGAATTAGTAAATAATGAAGTGAGGTGAGGGTAGAATAGGAATTTCAAAGGAATAGAAACATAATAGATACAACTAGAACCTTCTAGAATGGGTTTTAGTGTAAGTTTTAATAAAAATGATGTAGTAACTTGTTTAACAAGTCAGAAAAAGGGGACTAATATGAAAATACTAAAAATTAAATTTTCCTCCAATTTTAATTCTATAAATAGGTAGTAATTCTGCATTAAAGAAGAAGTTTGGAACCCAAAAAAAAAAATTACAAAAAATATCTGCCTAGTTCAGATCTGAAATAAAACAGTTCTAGATCTCAATCTCTTCTTCTAGACCTAAAATTTCTTCCAAAAAATCCAAAAACATTATAAAAACCAACATAAAATCCAAAACGTTGGCTGTGTTATCAAAAAATTCAAGTGATTCTGATTCTTAGAGTGCTGAGATTGCATTGTTTAAGTTCCTGAAATTTCAGCAGTTCAAATGTATTAATTTTGGTTCAATTTCAAGCTTAATTGATGCCTATTTGAGTCACTATGGTTGCTTGATTGTTATTTTCCAAAATACTGGTTCAATTACAAGCTTATTTGAGCTGATCCAAGATGTTTTGTGATTGCTGTTACGGCTGGATCAATTTGGCTAATCACTGATCTTTGCTGACCTCTTTTCTCTCCTTTATTTCTGATTCCAGGTACATTTTAAAGCATTTCAAGTATTGTGAAGATGAAAAATCATATGTAGGAATGTTGTTTTGTATGAAATATCATAAAATTCATACACATGGTTGTTCAATTTGTAGTGTTGTTCGGATAATCATTTTATAATGTGTAATAGCTAATTAGATATTTGTTTAGTTTGATATTGATAGATTTGCATTTTTTTTAACTGGACTGTTTGAACCATGGACTGAAATCGGTAGTTAATTAGCTTAGATTTAGTACCTTTATTACCTGCTTAGCTTAGTCATTTCTTTTAGACTAATTTGAGTAGTTTATGTGACTGTTAAATCAGAGTGAATTTTTTTTACAACATATGAACTTCGTATTAGATTTGGTTGAGATGCTTGTCAGAAGTTAACCTGTGAACTAGTTTGATAGTATTCATATTACTGATAGCAATTTTGATACTACTAGGGTATAATTGGTTGCCTGCATTTGAATATAAATTTTAGATATCACTGACATGTGCATTTGAGCTGATAAATTAGTGTTAAATGTCACTTAAATTGAATTGATTCAGATTAGTAGTTCATGACAGTTAATTAATTTTTCAATTTGAATAATATCTTGCTCATTATGCTATATCGTGGATGTGGTTTGAGTTTGATGTGGGCCTCATAGTCAATTGGATTGTATTTGTTCTTACTGGGATTCGATCCCAAACTTTGGCATCACAGCCACTTAATACCCCTCTACTTCCGTTGGGCCGCCTGTTTTCATTTGGACCTGGATGTGTTAATGAGCCCAAGTCTATTTTGACAAAAAAAATGACGACCTAAATTAGGTCATAGGTCTGGAATACCCTACTGGGGTGCATTTGTTTGGAAATAACTTAGTAAATTGAATTCAATAAACTCATAATCATGGGATTCGATCCCTAGATCTATACAAGTGCAGTTTGTATGTTTCAAATAATTTGGGCCAATCTTAGGCCTGATGACTGTGGCCATGAAACTTTAGTCCACAACATGCATGTTTTGAAATCTGGGCCCAAGGCCAATTATCTCCTTACCTATATCTGGTTGTTTGAACCTGGGCTCGAAATTCATAATTTTAACTTATTAGGATTTTTTCTTTATTTTAGAGACAAAATTAAATAGATAATTGTAATTACTTTTAAGTTGGCCTTTAATAAAATGATGAAACGAGCCCCGCCAAATCAAAAACAATATTGCGGGGCCCTCAATAAATGGTTGATTCAAAATACTTAGAAATTCGGGACGGACCATTTAGCAAATTTCACGGCCTTCCCAAAAGATAACAACTCGTTAGTCGCTTTAGGCGCGTTTTAATTAAATTACTTTCCTAAGTATGGGTGCACATTTATGTGACCCAAATCCAAATCTCAACGAAGTCGAAATGTGTCAAAATCCACGGGCGTACTGGTGCGACGTGGTTCAAAATACATTTTCACAACGTTGTAATTCTTGTAAAATAAATAATAAATACAATAAAAGCGGGTTATTAATAAATGGCACATAAAAATAGAACATGTATGAAAATCAGATAAAATCAAATATGACAGTTGAGCAACCGTGTTAGAACCATGGAATCTGGGAATGCCTAACACCTTCTCCCGGGTTAACAGAATTTCTTATCCGGATTTCTGGTTCGCGGACTGTTAACAGAGTCATATTTTCCTCGGTTCGGGATTCAATCGGTGACTTGGGACACTATTAATCTCCCAAGTGGCGATTCTGAATAAATAAATAATAAATTCCGTTCCGACTGTCCTTTAATTGGAAAAACTCCTTTATTATACCCTTCACGGGGGTGTATAAAATCGTAAAAAGGAGGTGTGACATTTGATCCACGAGCTCTCCCTTGCTTCTTGTTATAACTTCTCGTTCCTTTTTTGAGTTATGAAAACCCCTATTTATAGTTGTGGAAGAGAAGAGTTATGATAAGAACAAACTCTTTCCGACCAATCAAATTAAAGTGTGACATGACCGCATTTGATTGGCCAGAACATGTCACTTGCACACGTGGCACGATTTAATTGACCTTTCAGTGTGACTGGGCATGCCTTGTCATTTTGACACGTGGCATGGTCCTATTGGCTCTTTTGCTTGACTTGGCGCGCCACATCATTTGACACGTGGCACCAAACTGGGCCTCTAGGAAGATGACATCTTGGGCCTAATGAATTGGGCTCATCACTTTAGCTCAATTAAATGGGCTAGCCCAATGGATTAAGACTTATTTACTTAATCCATTTATATTGGACTTATATAAGCAATTCAATTATATTAGCCCATATATTTATTTGGACCAATATATCTTGAATTTAAAATATAATCCAAATTATTTATTGAATTTAAATTCAATAAATTTTGTATGCCTACAAGGACATTTTAATACATTTTAAAATTAAATTAGTAATAGGAATTTTTTTAAAGTATATCGTGAAAGTAATAGAATTACATGACTAAAGATATTTACTTTTTTAATTTTACATGAATTAGACAGCCCGAAAGTAATTATACTAATAGGATTCCTAAAGGTAATCATGTAAGATTCCTAACGTGTAGTATTATATCCTAAAACTAATTGGATTATAAGAATAATATATAGAATTACGGTTATGTCCTTTTATTATGAGTTATTATGCTTAATATTATGAGTTTATTTTTGTAAACCGACATTGTGTTCATGCTTTTATAATAATTTTTTTATTTTGCACTGTCAATTTTAGTCTCACAAAATGAAACTTCTCAACAATTTTAATAATAATTATCAAACGATAAACATTTATGGTAAATCAATTAAAATAAGACCATTTAAATTTTTAGAAGTAGGTATCCGAACTACTCATTGAAAGCGAGCTTTAATTACTCATTATTTAAGGAATATTTTTATTATTCGCTGCTTAAATATACGAATTATGTCCCAACAGGAAAAGGTTTTACTTTGAGTAGTTTCTATCCAACATTACAATTATATCCTTCATTGAATTGCTTTAAGTAGGACATATTTGAGGGATATTTTTGTCCACCAACATAATTATTCGTGCTTTTATAATAACTCGTCTTTATACTCGTGCGTTGCACGAATGTCTCAAGTCAAACATCATATAATTTGTACAAAAATATAACAAAAATATTTGAGTCAAATAATTCTCATTCACTTGATTGTGTCAAATATTATGAAACATGTAGCAATTAAAATTGTAAAATTACTTAATAACGCAACAATACTTATATTGAAATTTGCACACATGGTATGGAGGATTACTGAAAAAATAACATTCAAGAAAAAAAGGAGATAATTGATATCCTTTTATCAAAAAAGGTCAAGATCTTAAACTCCAGTGGCGACAATTTACATATTGAGCTTTTTAAATAGAGCCACCATTAGAGAGCAAACATATTTTAGATGGAAGCGGATTCATATTTGGCTGTGTACCAAAAGAATTCAAACTTGTAAAAAGATTTTAGTTCCATGTAACTTCTGCTATGGAAGACACCTCGTGTCCGATTCAACATTATGAATGGTGAATTATTGGCATATAATATTTTACTTTCAAACCGCTTTTGACCATGCAAAGTGATTTGGTATTTAAAAAATAGACTTTATCCTAATAAACGTGGAATCTTTTTAGTGAATTAGATGTAAAATCTTAGTTGGTTTCACACTCATGACCAATAGTCAGAATCACAAATAATATAATTTTGTCCAGTATGGAGTTAAATACTTCAAAGAATAATTTAACCTTTAAAGGGCATAATCATCGGTTATAATTTTAGGTATATTTCTATTAACATTTAGTATTTTAATATTCGTACTTTTATAATAATATATAATATAAATATAGATATAGATTAGTCTCTATATTCTTGCGTCACACGAATAACTTTAGTGGTTGAGCAAGGTTAAAGAATGGGGACTCAAGTAAATCTGCTTCGTTTGAAAATTGTATTTACAAATAGAGCAAAACTATTTTCTTTTTAAATTATGTATAAGTTGTTAAATTTTTTTGACATAAAAGAAAATTCAAGTGAAAAGGTAAAATGGTTTAAAATATCCATGTTAAATATTACGAAGTGTGTATCAAAAGTTATAAAATTTTAGTTGAAATAGATATTCTAAATTGTTACTCTCTGTATATAAACTTCAATAACAATTTTAATTTTAAAAAAAGGGTAGCAGCACTCCTTGAATATTCGGGAGCAGAATATTTTCAAAGTGGTCACAATAGTGAATTCTCCATTTATGTTCAATTTTTCTTATTCTTTCACAATTTTGCTCAATATACATGTTGAAGAACTTATTCAAATAAATTCCAAGTTAGTTTGACCCAAAATTTACTTTGTAGGCTTGTCAAGTGCAGTTTTAATGGGAAACGAATTTCAGCAATAGGTGATTTACAATTGTATCCTCAAGTTATATAAATATTTAAGGTTATAAAAGTCTATCAATGTTCCACGGATATTTTAGTCGTTCAACATTTAGCATAAATTATTCGTGCTTTTATAATAATATAGATATAGATAGATTTAGTTTAAGAGTAGTATGTGTAAATTAATCAACCACGTTTAAAATGTAGAAATTACGTATAAATATTTAACTTGAAACTTTTATCTTAAGATCTTACATAAAAATACTTGAAAACTTGTCACGACTCACGACCGAAACCCCGCTCCGATCGTGCTGGCGCTTCTCATGAAGACAAGGCCATCCAACCAACCCATTTTGCCTTTTCAAAAAAAAAAATTAAATATTGATTCACAGTTTTAACATAATTAAATAACCACAATCTAAACAGAGATTTCTTTATTTAGTGCAGAATACAACCCAAACACAGCTCAAACCGGGGTGTCACAAGATACGAGCGTCTATTAAAGTGTAAATCCAACTACAAGGTCCAAAATATACCCAAAAAAAAATGGAATAATAAACAAAAGAGAGAAAAACGGTGCTGCGAACGCTGGCAGTCACCTCATTAACTCCTATAACTCTGCCTCTGATCAGCCAAAACCCGCTATCGGGTAAATAAATACCTGCATCTGCACACGAGGTGCAGGGAGTAAAGTGAGTACTCCAACTCAGTGAGTAATAAAGGTAAATAACAACTGAGCAGTAAGAAATCACGTAAAGCAATCAACATGCTGTATAGAAGCAATGTACAATTCTTTGAGAAAACAGTGAAGCTGTGAAATCCTTAGAAATATCTTGGCTCAGTTTAAATATCTTTTGAAAATCATCTTTTCAACAGTTACGAAATGATTTCAAAATAGTTAATGCCGATAAGCACATAAGATTCGCCCCTCAGGCACAAATACCACAGTATAACAAGTAAAAAGGCAAGTAAATATGCAAGATGAGCAAAATAAAAGTTCTCCCCTCGGGCAATATCTCAAACAGCACCAGCCCTTCGGGCTTACTCTCAGAACACTCTCAGCCCCTCGGGCTATCTCTCTCAGATCACTCTCAAAATAGTATCATATAGTAACCGATGCGGCGTGCAGCCCGATCCATATCTCGCTACAGCTTGCAGCCCGATCCATATATCGTCGACGACGCTCTCTGGGGGTGTGCAGACTCCGGGAGAGGCCCCATACGGCCCAAGCACAATATCAAGACACCTCGTGGCATCATCACTCGGCACTCGGCCTCACATCACTCAAGCCATCTCTTGGCATATAAAGTATCTCAGGCCCTCAGCCTCATATCACTCAGCATATCCTCACATATGGCCCTCGGCCTCATTGAGTTCGAAAATCATCACAAGCCCCCGGGTATTAGTAAAACAGTAGTTCTAAGCCCAAAATATCATTTAGACATATCATTTAAGTTTCAAAATTCAAGTAAAAGTGGCTGAGTTTATAAAACAGTAGATATCAACAGGACTGAGTTCAAATAGTAAGTCAAAGCAGTAAGAAAACAATGATAAAAATCCCCGAAGGGCTCAAACAGTTGGCACGAACCCCAAATATGGCAATCATCCCAAATCATGATGATAACAAGTAAGTTTCAGTCAAATACACAATAAAATCATCAACCGGGACGGACCAAGTCACAATCCCCAATGGTGCTCTACCCCACGCTCGCTATCCGGCGTGCAAGTCACCTAAATATAGTACTACGATGTGCAATCCGTGGTCTCAAACCCTCAAAATATCATTTATAATCGTTACTCACCTCGAACCGGTGATATACCTGGATCACGACGCCTTTTCCCTTTGAATCGGCCTCCACGCGCGTCGAATCTATCCAAAATCAGAGTGAATACATAACAATATACTAAGGGAACAAAGCCCAAGCGAAAACAATCAATTACGTTCACTAATCCCGAAAGTACCAAAACCCGAGCCCTGGGCCCACTTCTTGAAACTCAAAAAATTTCACATCATTAGATTCATTATCTTCCCACGAGTTCATACATATCAAAAGTTCTCAATTCTGACCTCAAATGGTCCTTCAATCCCAACTCAAAAGTCCAATTTCTCAAGCCCAAGTTCTTCAATTTTAGGCTTAGTTTACATGAATTTCTAGGTGGATTTCACAATATAATCAAGTTGTAAGACCAAGATTCTTACCTCAAGTCGATTCCTCTTGAATCCCTCTCTCATCTCCTCCGAAAATCTCCAAAAACGAGCAGCCATGGGTGAAAAACAGACCCAAAATCGCGGACAAGGTGACTTAAAAACATTCTGCCCAGCACTCCAAATCCTTCTTCGCGATCGTGACCAAGGCCACGCGATCACGAAGCACAAAAATCCAAGGCTTCAAAAATACGCAATGTAAATGCGATGCTCCCTCCGCGAACGCGATGCTCTTTTTCCCAAACTTACGCGAATGCGGACTAGCCTGTGTGAACATGGAGAACAAATCCAATGCGTCCCCATATCCTTATACGCGAACGCGTACACAACCGCGATCGCATAGCTTCCACCTCCAAAACTACACGAACACGAACTTATCACTGCGAATGCGAAGGGAAAACCTGGGCCAACGAAAAATTCCTATACGCGATCGCGAGGGACTTTGCACAATCGCCAAGGCCATTTCTTCTACAACAGCTGGGATAAAAATCTGCAACTCCAAAATGCCAAAAATGGTTCGATTGACCATCCGAAACTAACCTGAGGCCCCCAAGACCTCAACCAAAAACACCAACACGCCCTAAAACCTCATTCAAACTTGTTCCAATCATTAAAACACCTCAAACAACATAAAATTACTCGAAATTCATCGAATTTGAGCCTACGTTTCCAAAAACTTTTGAAATACACTTTCGATCAAAATCCCGACCAAACGACGTCCGAATGACCTAAAATTTTAAACACACATCTAAAAATGACATAAGGAAACTACAGCAACTCTCGAAATTCCATTCCCATCCTCGGATCAAAATCTCACCTGTCAACTGGAATTCGCCAAAATGCTAACCTTGCCAATTCAAACCAAATCCTTGCACGGACTTCCAAAATGTATTCCGATCGCGCTCCTAAGTCATAAATCAGCTAACGAAGCTAGCCAAATCATAAAAATTCCAATCCGAACTCATATACAATGAAGTTAACTCTTGGTCAAACCTTTCAAATTCAAAGATTTCAACTGAGACTGTTCTTCCAAATTCATTCTGATTTTCGTGAAAACCAAAACCAATGATCTACATCAGTCATAATGCATACACGGGGAAAGTGATGCCCGAGAACTATCGATCAAAGTGCAAAAACTCAAAACGACTGGTCGGGTCATTACATCCTCCCCCACTTAAATACACGTTCGTCCTCGACTGTACCTAGAGTTATTCTAAAAGCCAGCCAATCGCTAAATAACCTTACCATGCATATATCCGGGGGTGATCCCACGTCACCCTATCTCATACAGGTCCGACAACACAATGTAACTTAACTTTCAAAATCCAACCTAGCGCATAAACCTTAGAACCACATTTCCAATTCTGAAATCATCTATAAGATCAGAATCTCACATCTATACTTTGAATTAGTCTGAACAAGCTGTATTAACCCATACCTGCAACCTCAGGTGCAATTAAATGACATACCACATAACTCAAACACATGTAGCAATAACTTCCATTCACAATAGCTGCCCACAACAACCAAACACTGATAGAAAACCTCTTATCAGCTAAAGTCTCATTCCAACACTTCCATATACTGCCAACGATAAATGAAACACGCAATAAACCATATCCATTCCTCAGATCAACCATTCATGAGGCCATTTCTCCTCTGGAAATTACCATAGCAAATTTTGAACCGAACCTCAATATTTATCCATCAAACATGCTGAAATCAAATCCGTTTGTATTCATTAATGATCCCAACAATCTCTTTAGACCAAACACACCACCCTGGTGACATGACACATCAATACGGCTTAAGCCACAACTTGCATAACTACGCGCACGAATAAGCAACAGTCCGAACATACTCAAATCATGAAAATGACTCAATTAAAAGAGCTGTACCTCAAGCTCGCCGGTACCATCACAACACAAGGTTGAGAACCCGTCTCACATCATAGAATAGAACACACGAATCTGACCCGCAAAGTCATATCTCCTCATAACTTCGCTGCAATGCACGATCCTATCCAAACACTGCTCCACATGAGACACCTCAAGTCACCATGCTTAAAATTGACAACCACGCACAATTTGACGTCTGGAACCAAATCAAATCTTTACACCCACGGTGAAGCAAGTAATATATACCACGCAAACCCGATAGAACATAACCAATATGCCATTCACCGAGCAATACCCAATTACTCTTCCCGCTTGACTTCCACTATGAACCCCAACAGAACTGCACCATATGTGCCCATAACCACAAATCATAATGTCTCACAATACCAAAAGGCAACTTATAGATCCCCTAGAACACTAAAAATCTCAATAATAATCGAATCAATATATCCCAAAACCATATAATTTGGAGCCAACCAAGCCAACTCAAGCTAGGACATGCATCCACATTGGCCTACCCACGAACTCTTTATTAAGAAAATCCTAAAGCTGTCCTCACAACTCCTCAACTCTGCCGGTGCCCTATGATATGATGCCCGACACCAAATCAATACCGAAATCAACAAATCTTGCCCAATGACATGCCCGGCCACAAGAAACGCATGCGAAAAGTCCCTCAACACCGGAACCGAATCAATGATGGCAACCTCTGCACTGACATCCATCATGAAGGCCCAATCAAGAAGGGAAATCCTTCCCAGCCATTCGCTGGGTCTTCAAATTATAAACCTCTCTACTAGAACATAATCCAACACATCTCGCCACTCAACCCGTGGCATTGCTGGCATAGCCGTTAGCACAATAGTCCTGAATAACCCAACATAGAGACAACCAGTCTAAACCCCAACATCGTATCCGAATCTAACATACCACATCATACCTTAATATGAGAACTTACGTCTCCACATCCACACAACACAAGAATCACCGTATACATCCCAATTTAGCCACCCGAACACATGCCACACCTTAATACCCAATCATTCCATGATAGATACTCTAAAATTTCCCTGTGCCACCAAGAAAAACCCGAATATTACCAGCCGACCCAACAAGAAAGTGACACAATACTATCGAAGTGCCATCAACTTAATCACATTGCCCCTTTTCCTGAAACATATACTCTCGTCAAATCACTTCCAATTAGCAGTACCGTTTTCTTAATCATCTGAGGCTGCCCGTTGCCTAAGAGTTTCATGAACTTCCTTTCGAAACTGAACTATAACTCATCTAGCCAAGAACTTCCATTGATCCCACTTAGAAGAAAAACCCTTACACATCCCACACCTTTCACATTCGTAGAACATGCACCCCTCCAACCACGGTAGAAATCAACAAGAACTTCCTCAATTCCTTTTGCACAAATTAAACTACCAAGACAAAAGCCTTCTAACTAGACCAAGCTGAGCAAGCCATCAAAACCCAAGAGCATTGCTGCAAAATACCTGTAAAAATTCATTACCTCGAACATGCACAAGGAATTACTCTTATCCTAACCATACCAATTCCATATTCTATCAAGATACCCCATCCATCTAAATTTCCTTCTGTTTCATCCTCAACTTGATATTTCCTCTTGCTGTAGCACCACAATGCCTCAACCCAGGCTTACCACACGAGACCCAAGCATAAACCACATTGTCTGAAAACCATAAGCCGGTGAATACTCTCTCTCAAGTATTCCCAAAAACACCGCATTGTAGAATACTTTACTCTGAAAAACTTCCTGTGCATTTAAATCCGTTACCTTTAATTTCATGATACTGATGCACAGAATACCATAATTAACGTAGAAATACCACAAATCTGAACCTCTTCCAATGAAAATACAGTTTCTAACCACACATGCAACTTTAAAATACCCGATTGTTCCATGTAGAATCTTGAACATATTAGAGCCATCATCGCAAGTCATTCACTTTATTCAAACTGCAACTTACCTGACCTAACAAACCGAACCACCCGTGCCTCATTGGCACTCCGACACCGCAAAATGAAATCCTCATCCCCATACAACCAAGCAACTTCCTGCTCTATGCGCCGAGCTTTCTTTACCAATAACACTCTAGACATTCCGTGATTCTCATACCCTATGAAGCATAATATAACCTTTGTCAAAATTTTCCTTTACTTTAGCCATAACTAATTCACTCGCACGCCCCAAACTGGAACTAACATAGCACCTAACCGTGCAATCAACTGCTCATAGCAGACTCCCCTACTTGGCTTGAGGATATAGATCAAGATATACCCAATAACTCATAACACTTTCACTCTGTTGATGCCGCAATACTATAGTGAGATTAAACTAAAATCATTTGTAAGTTTGTGAAAACACAGATCATCCAGTACTGCAAATCTTCTACAAGTCTCGTAATCATCCCCGCAACAGTTAAGCCCACTCTCTTAAACGACCCACAATTTCAACTTTCAACACATACCCTTCAATTCCACATGAGATCTTCTAACAAACACATAAGGATCACACCACTTCAGAACACTCCGCAGGAGATAATCCACCTGCTTCGCCTCAATATAACATCTCCGTATACCTTCCACCGTCATACACATCACACATCCACTTAGTCTTCCTGAGTCTGAACTCATACTTCAACATGAAATTTACTTAACCCCCAACTAGAAGACGCGAAAAGATTCTTCACGCGCCCATAACTCAGAGCTACACATCCAATCACAAAGGAAATCATACACTTAATAGCTCATCTATCATCAAGCGGACCTTCCTCGTCACTCCCAAGTTACATAGATATATATTGCAGTACTAACATACTCATCACATGGCTAACCAGCTTTTACTTCCACTAATAGGGACAATACCGAACATACAAGTTCAAAACACTTATTCTCACAATCAACACATCGGTGCTCAAGCCATAGGCAAAGATACAGACTCAAGTCTTCCAGACTGGCCCAAGTTCAACTCACAGAGATCATATCTTGCTCCTCCATCGAGGAATCATAAGCCATCATGGTACAACTGATACCGAGCGCTCATACGCGCATGAGAACACGTTGAAGGAATTTCAAGGGTTATTTTTCAAGCTAAATCAAGGACACACGATAAGAATTCAAGAATGCGAAGTTTCCTAAAGGTTCTGCAGGGCCTCTCGAGGATTAATACAGACGTTTTCGTACCGATCTGTGAGACTCTACTAAACATGCTCATGACTCGTCAGACCTATGTAACCTAGGCTATGATACCAACTTGTCACGACCCAAACTCCGCTCCGATCGTGATGGAGCCTATCGTGAAGACAAGGCCAGCCAACCAACCCATTTTTCCTTTATAAAAAAATTTAAATATTGATTCACAGTTTTAACATAATTAAATAACCACATTCTAAATAGAGATTTCTTTATTTAGTGCGGAATACAACCCAAACACAGCCCAAATCAGGGTGTCATAAGTCACGAGCGTCTATTAGAGTGTAAATCCATCTACAAGGTCCAAAATATACAAAAAATGGAATAAAGAGTAAAAGAGAGAAAAACGGTGTTGCGAACGCTAGCAATCACCTCGTTAACTCCTATAACTCTGCCTCTGATCAGCCAAAACCCGCTACCGGGTGAATAAATACTTGAATCTGCACAGGAGGTGAAGGGAGTAAAGTGAGTACTCTAACTTAGAGAGTAATAAAGGTAAATAACAACTGAGCAGTAAGAAATCACGTAAAGCAATCAACATGCTGTATAGAAGAAATGTACAATTCTTTTAGAAAATAGTGAAGCTGTGAAATTGATGTTATTAACATAAATACCACACAAGAGGGGGGGTGATTTGTGTGGTACCTAATTTTCCCATTAGAAGAACCTGGTTCCTCTAAGTGTTCTAACTACAGCAGTTTACGGAATAATAAGTACTGAAAGTAAAGTGCATAGAGATTTTTACGTGGAAAACACCTGGCTCAAAAGGT
>MU744556.1:128464-149796 GCA_026770625.1 Nicotiana glauca | reverse complement strand
ATATATATATACATATATATATATATATACATATATATATATATACATATATATATATATATATCCCACCTTTTCTCCCCATATGTACAAATATCAATAATAACAATAGCACGGCGGAAACTTCGTGCACCATATTGTCAACAACCGTACGACAGACACCTCGTGCATCACCACAACCAGTACAATAACAACAATGAAAATAATACAAAGTATGACAAGTAAATTAACCCAAGAACTTTGAATCACAAAGAAACGGTAGAACCAGTTCACAAGGAATAACCACAACAAAGAATGGTAGGTGTAAAGAAAACAACTCAACAAGGAAAAACTAATATGTAGCAACGATCCCACAATATACAATTCAACACCAAGGAATCTAACACGAGTCATGTAATTCCGAATAAAGAAAAGTCAAGCAAGATATAGGATATATAAACTTCTTTTAAGGATGAGCAATTACGAAGAATATTCAACAATTCAATTAAGGATGAGCACCAGAAAGGTAATCATAACCTCAATTACGACTAAACAATTATAGAATGAGATAATAATAATTCAAAATAAAGATAAGTAGTTATAAAAAGATAGCATGAAAATAGAATAGGTAAAATCTTCAGTTAAGTCAAATAAGAGTGAAACAGGCAATAAGAGTAAATCCTAAAGCAATTAATTCTAATTTAAGCATGTAGAGGTGAAACTAGTAAATAGGAACTCAATATTATCAATAACAACTTCTTAATTAGTGAATATAAAGACCTAAGAACCCTAAAGGCCAACTTTCCACAAATAAGTCTGAGCACGCACTCGTCACCTCGCGTACACGGACTACAATGAAAATAGATGACTCAAATCATACGAAAAAAAATCCTCACACAAGTTATGTAAGGTGCTTACCTCAAAGAAGATAAATCGATACTCAAAAATGAACTTCTCGGGTGAAACGGCCTCCAGATGATTCAAATCTAACAAAAATAACTTCAAAGCACAAATAAAACTTATAAGAAACTATTTCGGATCATAAGGTCTCAGTATTCATCAAAATCCAAAAATAGACTCAAAAGACGACCCCCGGACCCGCACCTCAGAACCCGACAAATTATACTAAATCAAAACACCCATTCCAATACAAGTTCAACCACACTAAAATTATCAAATTTTGATATCATTTCATCTCTCAAATCATAAATTTTCATTTGGAAAACTTTCTTCAAAAACTACAATTTTCCTCAACTCAAAACATGAATTAAATGATTAAAATAAAGACAAAATCGTGGAATGTATTAGATTCTATGTGAAGAACACTTACTTAATTGATTTTCTTGAAAATCCCACAAAGAATCGCTAAAAAACGAGCTCTACAAGTCAAAATATGATAGAAATGGCTTAACCCTCAATTTGAAGATCTTATATTCTGCCCCAGGTGTTTAATGAATCGCGATCACGAAGAAAGAAAAAGTCTATTGACAAAAATGTATTATGTTATCGCATACAAAAAGGTGCGATCGCGAAGAGGAAAAGTGCTAAGGCTAAGTACTGCACTACGCGATCGCAAAAAATAACATGCGATCATAGAAAAGGAAGGGGAATTCACAAGTTGTCCGCTAAACTATGTGAACGCGGGCACTGAGATGCGAATGTGGAGAAGGAAGAAGAATACAACGTGATCACAGACTAACCTACGCGAATGCGAAGAAGGAAAAATATGGCAGGCCAATAGTACACTACGCGATAGCGACTGGAACTACGCGATCGCAAAAGAGAACATTAGACACCAAAACCAGCAATCCAAAACTAGAAGAAATTGGCCCGAAGCCCATAAGAAACATACCCAAGACCCTATCTATAACACACAAACAAATTATATAATCTAACAAGGACCGTCTCAAATCACATCAAACAACACCGAAAATGCAAATCGTGCCAAGAATCATATTTATGAACTTCCAAACCTTCCAACTTCTAAAACTATCGTCGAAACCTATCAATCAACCTTGAATGATGCTAAATTTTGCAGACAAATCCCAAATGACATAACGGAGCTTTTCAAATTCACAGAATTTCATTCCGATCTCGATATCATAAAGTCAACTATTAGTCAAACTTCTCCATCTTTCAAAACTTCAACTTTTCCAATCTTCATCAGAATGCTTCAATTTAGCCTACGGACTTCCAAATCCAATTCCGTACATGCTCCCAAGTATGAAATCCCCATGCGAAGATGCTGATATCATCCAAAACTTATTTTGGAGCTATTTACTCAATAGTCAAATTCCGATCAAATTCTCGCCGCTTAAGCTTCCAAAATTAGAATCTTTCTTCTAATTCGACTCTAAATCATCCGGTAACTGAATTCAACTATGCACGTAAGTTGATACAAATAATATTAAGCTTCTCAAGACCTTATGCCGCCAAACAGAACTTAAATTCTTAAAACAACCAGTCGGGTCGTCACATCTACTTATTATTATTGATATTTACATGTTAGAATAAGGGTGGATAGTGTTGTATGGTGGGCTTGGGCTGCGTGCTAAAATAGCTTATGTGTTTTCTATTCCTTACTATATGGTATTGACTTTGGTGCTTTCGTATGAGACTCTAAGGATTGGTGTTTATGGTATTTACTGGTTTTCTTTTAGGATTGAGTTATTTCCATGAGTTAATTGCATTATTTCATTTTAATATTTTCCTTTCCTGTCAATATATATTGCGTATAGTTTATCGCAAGTAACCTACCTTAGCCTCCTCACTACTTAATCAAGGTTAGGCTCGGCACTTACAGAGTACATGGGGTCAGTTGTACTCATACTGCACTTTGCACTTATTATGCAGATTTTAGAGTCAGTCCCAGCGGCAATCCGTAGATTGCTCGGGTCGGCTATTGAGTGGATACTTGAGATACAGCTGCTCGGCATTCACATCCCCTAAAGTCCCCTTCTTCTTTATCTTAGCGGTGTATTTTCTTTCAGAAAACTTTAGTTTTATTCTAACCTTTATCTGTAGTACTCTAGTAGCTCGTTCACTTATGCTACCAGATTTATGAATGTACTTATATATTTTAGTTATTATGGATTTTTACAATTGATTTTAATTATTTCAAAAATTAACTTTAGTGAAATTTGAATTACTTAAAAATGGTATAAGACTAATCTAATATTGGCTTGCCTGGCAAGTGAAATGTTAGGCGCTATCACGTTCTGAAGGATGAGACTTCCAGGTTGTGACAAGTTGGTATTACAGCACTAGATTACCTACATTTCATGAGTCACGAGCAAGCTTAGAGGGTCTGGAGGATCGGTATGGAAATGTCTGTACTTATCTTCTAGAGGCTTTGATGTTTAGGAACAATTTCACTTCTCTTCTTCTCTATCATGCGATTCTATTCTATCATTCATGATTGAACTCTTCTATTCTTATTCTCTCATAGATGGAGAGATCACGTACATCATCTATAGTTGGACAGCAGTTGGAGCACCTAGTGGAAACTCATATTATGGGCAGAGGTTGAGGCCCAGGTCGCGCTAGAGGTCGAGGTAGAGGTAGGGCTCAACCTAGAACTCGAGCACCAGCACCAGTAGTGTTTCCTTAAGTAGATTTTTATGAGAAGCTTCCAACTCAAGTTGTACCTCTTGGACTAGCTTAGGTCCCGGAGGGTTTCACATCCACTCCAGTGCTTCAGGACGCTCTAGTTCATTTGGTTGGACTTATAGAGAGTATGGCCCAGATCGGTACATTTCTAGTTGCACCAGTTGTCTCTCAAGCTGGGGGAGGAGCACATACTCCAACTACTCACACCCTGGAGCAGATGGCTCCATAGTATAAAACTCCAGTAGCCACGTCAGTTGGGGTGGTTCAGCCGGTCATTACAGCACAGGCCGATAATAGGCCCCCAATGTCGTCTGAGGCTTTGTTGAGATTGGAAAAGTTTACCAAGATCTTTCTAGTTCACTTCAATGGTGCACCTTCTAGACTGTTTCCATGAGGTGCTGTGGAACATGGGTATATGTAACGAACCAACCATTCGTTTTGAGCTTCTGCACTTTGATCGCCAGTTCATGGGAAAAACTTGCCCTATGTTATGTATTATGACTAATGTAGATCATTGGTTTTCGTTTTTAGGAAAATTTGGAATGAATTGGAAAGAACAGTTTCAGTCGAAAGCTTTAAATTTGAAAGGTTTGACCAAGAGTTGACTTATTCATATATTAGCTTGGATCAGAGTTTTTATGATTTGGCTAGGTTCCTTAGGTGATTTGTGACTTGGGAGCATGATCGAAATTGGTTTTGGAGGTCCGGTGTAGAAATTATCTTATTTTGGCAAAGTTAGTATTTTGGCAAATTCCGGTTGATAGGTGAGATTTTGATCCAAGGGTTAGAATGGAATTTTGAGAGCTGTTGTAGCTTTGTTATGTCATTTGTAATGTGTGTGCAAAATTTCAGGTCATTCCGACAATGTTTGGTCGGGTTTTTGAATGAAAGTGTATTTCAGAAGTTTTTGGGAAACTTAGGCTTGAATTCGATGAGTTTTGAGTAATTTGATGTTGTTTGAGGTGTGTTAATGATTGGAACAAGTTTGAATGATCTTATGGATTATGTTGGTATGCTTGTTTGAGATCCCGAGGGCCTGGGTTGAGTTTTGGATGGTCTAGCGGTCTAGTTTAGATGTTGGAAAGTTGAAGATTTTCCATTTCCAGGTGTTGTAGAACTTTGTTCTCTGCAATTGCATAGGATTTTATGCGATCACATAAGAGGTTTTAGGAGGCTATTTGTTTGTGCTTTCCGTTCGCGGTGGAAGGCACGCGTTCGCATAGTTTGGGCAGATTGGTCTTCGCAAACGCGTAGAGAGTGATGCGTTCGCATAGAGATAATTGGACCTGGGAGTCTCGGATGGTTCGTTCATTGCAAACACATAGGATTTGTCCGCGATCGCATAGTTTCACGTGGTGATGTATTGCGTTCGTATGGGTATTTCTGTGTTCGCATAAGGTTAAATTCTAGGAGTTGAGGTTTGTTCTTCGCGATCGCGAGGAATGTTCCGCGATCGCATAGAAGAAAATATTGCATGGACAGAATGTTTTAAAATCATCTTGTTCACGAATGTGGGTTTATTTTCACCCATGGCTGCTCGTTTTTGGAGATTCTTGAAGGAAATTAAAGGGGGATTCAAGAGGAAATGACTTGAGGTAAGAATCTTGGTCTTAAAACTGGATTATATTGTGAAATCCACCTTGAAATTCATAGAAACTTAGCAAAAAGGGGAAGAACTAGGGCTTGGATTTTGAAATTTTAAATTTTGTTTTGATGGGTCATTTGAGCTCGGATTTGCGAGTTCTTGATATGTATTGACTCGTGAGCAGATAAAGAATCTATTGATGTAAAAAATTTTGAGTTTTGAGAAGTGGGCCCGGGGCTCGGGTTTTGGTAATTTCTGGATTTGTGCCCTTTATTCTTTGTTTTTGCTTGGGCTTTCTTCCCTTAGCATATTGTGATGTATTCGCTCTGATTGTGGATAGATTCGATGTGCATGGAGGCCGATTTGAGGGGCAAAGGTGTAGCGAGCTAGAGATTTCACCGGATCGAGGTGAGTAATGATTGTAAATAACATCCTGAGGGTTTGAAACCCCGAATTTGCACATCGTAATGCTATATTGAGGTGACTTGCACGCCGAATAGCGAGCTTGGGGTAGAGCACCATTGGGGATTGTGACTTGGTCCGTCCTAATTGATGATTTTACTGCGTATTTGAGTGAAACATATTTGTTATTACCATGAGTTGGGCTGATTACCATATCTGGGCTTCGGACCAATTATTTGAACCCTTCGGTGATTTTTATAACTATTTCCTCACTATTTTGATCTATTATTTGAACTCAATCCTGTTGATATCTACTATTTTACAAACTCAGCCACTTCTACTCAGATTTGAAAGTTAAATGATATTTTTAAATGATGTTTTGGGCTGAAAACTACTGTTTTACTAATGCCCGAGGGGCTTGTGATGATTTTCGGACTAAGTGAGGCCGAGGGGCATATGTGAGGATATGCCGAGTGATATGAGGCCGAGGGCCTAAGATACATTTATATGCCACGAGGTGGCTTGAGTGACGTGAGGAGTCTTTCAGGCCTTGTGAGTGATGTGAGGAGGCTTCCAGGCCTTGTGAGTGATGTGAGGAGGCTTTCAGGCCTAATGAGTGATGTGAGGAGGCTTCCATGCCTTGTGAGTGATGTGAGGAGTCTTTCAGGCCTTATAAGTGATGTGAGAAGGCTTTCAGGCCTTATATTGATATAGCGTTTGGGCCGTAAGGGGACCTTCCGGAGTCTGCACACCCATAGTGGGCGCAGGTACCCATTATGTTGAGTGATTGATACTGAGCCCGAGGGGCTGATATAAGTGTTTCTGAGAGTGAGCCGAGGGGCTGATATGAGTGGATGTGAGGTAGCCCGAAGGGCTAGTACTTCTTTGAGATATAGCCCGAGGGGCGAGCTTTTATGTGCTCATTTTTCAAACATACTTGTCTTTTACTTGTTATATTGTGGTATTTGTGCCCGAGGGGCGGATTTCTGTTCATATCGGCACTAATTGTTTTTAAATTATTTCGTAATTGTTGAAAAGACTATTTTCAAAAGAGGTTTAAACCGAGCCAAGAGATTTTCTAAAGATTTTCACAGTTCACTGTTTTCTCAAAGGATTATACACTGCTTCTATACATCATATTGGTTGCTTTTCGTGATTTCTTACTGCTCAGTTGTTATTTACCTTTATTACTCACTGAATTGGAGTAATCACTTTACTCCATGCATCTCGTGTGCAGTTGAAGATATTTATTCACCCGGTAGCAGGTATTGGCTGTTTGGAGGCAGAGTTGTAGGAGTTTGGCAAGGTGACTGCCAGCGTTCGCAACACCATTTCTTTCTATGTTATTCATTATTCCTATTCAGTGTATTTCTAGGCTTGTAAATGTAATTACATTCTTATAGATGCTCGTGACTTGTGACACCCCGGTTTGGGCTGTGTCAGGTTGTGCTTATGTTAGTTATATTATTAAATCATATTTAAACTGTTTATTAATGTTTAACTATTTATGGAAAGGTGATGTGGTTTTGTTGGCTGGCCTTGACTTCATGAGAGACGCCATCACGACCGGATCGGGGTTTGGGACGTGATAGTATAGTTGAAACCAATAGGGTCAATTTTGTTTTTTTTTCAGATGATGAGTTCCACTAAGAAGTGCTAGAGATATTTTATGTTGACCAGACCAGCTAGTTCTCCTGCACTTATTTGGGATCGGTTGTCACATCTATTCCTAGAGAAATTCATCTCTGTCACCCTAAGAGAGGAGTACCATAGTCAATTTGAGCGTCTTCTAAAAGGGAGTATGATTGTCACTCAGTGCGAGACTCGTCTTGTGAACCTAGCTTGTCATGCCATTATTTTTCTCCCTACTGATAAGGACAAGTGAGATGATATATTGATGGACTCATATATACTATCACGCTACATTTGGCCAAAGAGACCGGGAGTGGTATTACCTTCTAGATGGCTATAGATATTGCTGGACGAATCAAGATGGTTTGTGCTAAGGAGAGGGGCTTGTGTCTGATCTCATCATTTTGGTGGTCTCAGTGGTGACTCATCTGGAGGCAGTGGTACTTTTGGTAAAATCCATCCTCCCAAGCCATTTTAGTCAGCACTGCAGGCATCTCACAATGCTTTAAGGAGTTGTGGTTCTTATCTGCCTTATTCAGCGCAGACAGCCTGCAATACACCATCAGTTCCTATCAGTGCATCTCCGATTTAGAGCTATTACTGTGGTTATCTGGCCCATTCAGATTAGATTGAGTTTCTGTAATGACCAGATCGGTCATTTTGAGCACTAATGCATCATTCAGTAGTTCAAGGCCACGAGCAGCTTAACTTCAGGTATTATGACTTGTACGCATGGTTGGAATTGAATTCCGGAAAGTTCGGAGTTTATTTGGAAAGAGGATTCCCATTTTGAAAGCTTTAAGTTGGAAGAATTGACTAAGGTTGGATTTTTGAGTAAACGACCCCGGAATCGGGATTTGAAGGTTCCAACATGTTGGTGTGATGATTTCGGACAGGGAGTATGTACGGATCAGGTTTTGGAAGACCCGGGAACATATCAACACCTATTGTAAAAATTAGCATTTTTGAAAGAATCTCATTAGTTTGGGTTGAAGTGCACTTCAGTACTATCGATGTCCATTTGTGATTATAGGTCTAGGAATAGCTCTGTATGGTGATTTTGGTGTTGGGAGAGCAATCGGAAGTGAATTCGGAGGTCTGTGGGTCATTTGGCTAAAGATAGAAATTTTAAGGTTTTTTGAGGAGTTTGACCGGAAGTGGACTTTTTGATATTGGGGTCGGATTCTAATTTTGGAAGTTGGAGTAGTTTCGTAATGTCGAATATGACTTGTGTGCAAAATTTGAGGTCAATTGGATGTGATTTGATAGGTTTCGGCATCGAATGTTAAAGTTTGAATTTATCGAGTTAATCAAGTTTGATTTGGGGTGTGATTCATAATTTTAGCGTTGTTTGATATGATTTGAGGCCTTGAGCAAGTCCATAATGTGTGTTGGGACTGGTTGGTATGATTGGACGGGGTTCCGAGGGCCTTGGGTGGATTCTGTATGGTTAACGAATAGATTGGGACATAAAGGAAGAGTTGAAGGGGGTCTGGTTGCTGGTGTAACCGCTCTTGCGGAGGCTTCACCGCAGAAGTGGCCCTGCAAAATCAAGGAAGGTAACCGCAGAAGTGAATAGAAGTGAAGGGGTCAGAGGCTGTTGGTGTGAAGGCATTTCCATATCTGCGAGATCGCAGATGCGGTCCTGGCGATGCAAAAATAGGACCGGGGCAGCTGGGGATTTCCCACAGAAGTGGAATTTGAACCGCAGCTGCGGAACTGCAAAAGCAGTAAAGTGACCACAAGTGCAAAGGTCGCTGGGCAGAAGAGAATTTTATAAAAACGGAGAGTTGGTTCATTTCCTTCCATTTTCTCTTGTTTGGACGATTTTTGGAGAGCTTCAAGTGGGAGTTTTCATGATCAACAGCAAGGTAAGCTATTCCTACCTATCTTGAGTTAAATACATCTATTATCTATGGTATTTGGCATGAAAATTGGAAGAAACTTGTGGTGAGAGGGAAACCTAGAAAATTGGTATTCTTGAATTTTGACTAGGATTTTGGGGATGAAATTAAGAGTAAATTACATATTTGTGTTTGTGAGGTTATGGGTAAACTTTATCTTCAAAAAAATTCAGAATCCGGGCACATGGGCCAGAAGGCGATTTTGTCAACTTTTCGAACGGAGTAGAGATTTTATAAAAATTGAATTGTTATGAATATTATGGTGTATTTTCATTGGTTTGCTCATTATTTGGCTAGTTTTGGAGCGTTAGGGCATCGTTTTAAGTCGTCAGAAGGGCTTTGAAGGCGATCATTGGACTTCGAAGCGAGGTAAGTCACCTTTCTAACCTTGTAAGAGGGAATTATCCCCATAGGTAAAATAATTGGTTATGTGCTTCTATTTTTGGGGGCTACATACGCATGATGTGACGAGAGTCCGTGTGTAGCTACTATTATGTTTAAGTCTGGGTAGTCTAGGACCCAAAAGCATGATATACTTGGAGTATTTGTAATTTTATTGACAGTTTGAATTGCTTAAATCACATCGAATTTGTAAATTAATTTCTAAAAAGATTAAACTTTATTTTCTTAAATTGTTAAAACATAATCGGCTTTTCTTTAGATAATTGTTCCCTTGTGACTTCTTGATTGACTGTCTGTGTGTTTTTAATTTTGGAACAGACAGATCGCCTTGGCAGATTAAATAGATGCATCTATGGTTCGTTTCATTTGACCCTCTGGCAGTGCACAGTTTAAATATTTGTTGGATCGGGCCGTACGACCTCGACATGATTTGCGCATGTTTGTAATGATTTCTTGAGATTTACAAATTTATATTGTCTCCCTAGCCTGATAAATTGATAAATAATGGATTGTAAATTTGTAGACTCCTAAATATAAAAAGGGATGTTTACTTGTTTCTTGACTTACTTGAGTTTACTGTCGTGTTATTGCATCCATGATTATTTGCATTATTAATATATTATTATTGGACCACCAGTAAGTGTCGAAGTCGACCTTTCGTCTCTACTTTTTCGAGGTTAGACGGGATACTTACTAGGTATACATTGTTTTCGTGCTCATACTACACTTTCTGTACATTTTGTTGCACATGTTCATCTATGGCTAGTGGCTTAGTGGCGTAGCGGCATGGTTGATGCGGGGTCTTAGGTGAGTTACATCTTGCAAGATGATCTGCAGCCAGCAGAGTCTCCTACAAAGTACTGTATTGTATTTTTCATTTATGTCCAATTGTATTCTGGGCAATTATTGTATTTTATTCTATTCCCTAGTAAATGCTTATGCACTTGTGACACCGGGTTCTGGAATGAATATGGGCTATTTAGTATTAATTTCTAAACATTTTTCTTAATTTGAAATGATTATCTTTTACTTGTAAAATTGAAGGAAAAATCATAATTTTCAAACTTATTAAAAGGAGAATTTAATTAAGTATTTACGATTGGCTTGCCTATCAGTGGTATCTGGTGCCATCACGACCCTTAGTAGATTTTAGGTCATGACAGTTTTAGCAGCCACATTAGCAAGGTGGGTGTTCTGAGTAGGTACTGTCTGCGATTATTAGGCGGCATGCCATAGTAGAGGTCTCGTGCCATGGTTCTGGTATCAGCTTCTCCATGGCCCGCTCAGCCAGCTAGGAGCAGGGGTCAGGGAGCTAGAGGTGGGGATCAGGCTGTTAAAGGTGGAGATCAGGTCGTTAGGGGTGGAGGCCAGCTAGATCCCATCCCGGAGATGTAGTTCAAAGTGGTGTGGCCCTGCCCCGATTTTATGCTCTCCTAACTAGGTCTGAGGCTAAGTCATCTGACGATGTTATGACATGTATTATTCATATTTTCCATACATTTTCTTCAGTTCTATTCGATTTGGGCTCTACTTATTCCTACGTGTCATCATATTTTTTTCATATCTGGTTGTGCCTCGTGATTCTACAAGTGCTCATGTGTATGTGTCCACAACGGTGGAAGATTCTATTATTGTAGATCATGTCTATTGCTCATATGTGGTTACTACTTATAGTCTTAAGTCTAGCGTAGATCCGCTACTTCTAGATATGGTAGATTTTGATGTCATTTTGGGATGGATTGGCTATCATCTTATCATGCTATATTGGATTCTCACGCTAAGACGTTGACCTTAGCAATTCCGGGGTTTCCTTGATTAGAGTGGAGGGGGACTCTTGGGAATTCTACCAACATGGTTATCTCTTATATGAAGGCTCGTCATATGGTCGAGAAGAGGTCTCTAGCTTATTTGGCTTATATTTGTGATTCTAGTGCGGAGGTTCCTTCCATGGATTCAGTACCAGTTGTTCATGATTTTCTAAAGGTGCTTCCTGCAGATCTGCCAGGGATGCCACCCAACTAAGATATTAACTTTTGTTTGATTTGGCTTCGAGCACTCAGTCCAATTCTATTTCGCCATACCGTATTGCCCCGCCAGAGTTGAAGGAATTGAAGAAGCAATTGCAAGATTTGATTGATAAGGGCTTTATTAGGCCTAGTGTCTTGCAATGGGGATCGCCCGTTGTTCGTGACAAAAAAATATGGATCGATGAGGATGTGTATAGACTTTCGGTAGTTGAACAAGGTCACTATCAAGAACAAGTATTTGTTTCCAAAGATTGATGACCTATTTGATCAGCTTCATGGCGCCAAAGAATTTTCCAAGATTGATTTGAGGTCTGGATACCATCAGCTGAAGATTAGAGCATCTGATGTCCCTAAGACGGCTTTTCGGATTCAGTATGGGCATTATGAATTCTTGGTGATTTCATTTGGGTTAACAAACGTCCCAGCAACATTTATGGATTTGATGAACTAGGTGTTCAAGCCCTATATGGATTTCTTTGTGATTGTATTTATTGATGATATCTTGATCTATTCCCGCAACCGAGAGGAGCATGAGCAACATCTACAGATTGTGCTTTACACTTTGAGGGATAGCCAGAGTTATGCCAAGTTTTCAAAGTGTGAGTTTTGGCTAGACTCATTCGCCTTTTCGGGGCACGTTGTATCGACAGAGGGCATAAATGTGGATCCTAAGAAGATTGAGAAAGTTAAGAACTGGCCTAGACCTACTTTAGCTACAGAGATCCGGAGTTTCATAGGTTTTGCGGGTTCGTGGAGGGGCTTTCATCCGTAGTAGCCCTATTGACCAAATTGACCTAGAAGGGTGCCCCATTCAGATGGTCGGACAAGTGTGAGTTAAGCTTTCAGAACTCAAGACTACTATGACTACCGCGCTAGTGTTGGTGTTTTCTATAGTTTCAGGATCTTACACGGTGTATTGTGATGCATCTTGTACTAGTCTTGGTGCGTTATTTATGGAGGATGTCAGGGTGATTGCATACGCATCGCGAAAATTAAAGGTTCATGAAAAGAATTACCGTGTTCATAACTTAGAGTTGGCAGCCATAATTCACGCGCTAAAGATTTGGAGGCACTATCTTTAAGTCATGTCGTGCGAGGTATTCACATATCATCGGTTTCTACGGTATTTATTCAAACAAAAAGGTCTGAATTTGAGGTAGAGAAGGTGGTTCGAGCTGTGGAAAGACTATGATATTACCATTTCGTATCATCCCGGGAAGGCCAATGTGGTGGCATATGCCTTGAGTAGAAAGGCAGTGAGTATGGGAAGCCTTGCATACATTCTTATTGTTGAGAGACTGCTTGCATTAGATGTTTAGGCTTTTGCCAATCAGGTGGTGAGATTCGATGTTTCAGAGCCCAGTCGTGTTCTAGCTTGCACTCGATCTTCCTTTTATGAGCGCATTAGAGAGCGCCAATAAGATTATCCTCATTTATTTGTCCTTAAGGATATGGTGCGACACAGTGGTGCCAAGCAGGTTACTATTGGAGATGATGGGGTTTCGAGGATACAAGGTCATGTTTGTGTACCTAATATGGATGGGCTTCATGAATTGATTCTTGAGGAGACTCACAGTTACCGGTATTCTATTCATTCTGGCGCCGCCAAGATATATCAGGAATTGCGGCATCATTATTGGTGGAGGAAGATGAAGAACGATATAGTTGCATATGTAGCTCGGTGTCTAAATTTTCAGTAATTAAAGTACGAGCATCAGAGGCCTGGTGGTTTGCTTCAGAGGTTGGAGATTCCTGAATAGAAGTGGGAGCATATCACTATGGATTTTGTTTTTGGACTCCGAGGGACTCGGAAGAAGTTCGATACGGCATAGGTCATTATGGACAGATTGACCAAGTCGGTACATTTCAATCTAATGAGAGTTACCTATTCTTCAGAGCGGATAACTGAGATCAACATCCGTAAGATCGTCAATCTTCACAGTGTCCGATATCTATAATTTTTTATCGAGGTACGGAGTTCACCATGAAATTCTGAAGGGCTGTACAGTCTGAGCCGGGCACGCAGTTTGATTTGAGCATAGCATTTCACCCACAGACGGACAGTCCGAGCGCACTATTCAGATATTGAAGGATATGTTTTGCGCTTGCGTTATAGATTTAGGGGGTTCGTAGGATCAGTTCTTGTCGCTTGCAGAGTTTGCCTAAAATAACAGCTACCAGTCAAGCATTCAGATGGCTCCCTATGAGGCATTATACGATAGGTGGCGTCATTTTCTAGTTGGATGTTTTGAGCCGGGGGAGGCTCGATGGTTAGGTACAGATTTGGCAGAGGATGCCTTGGATAAGGTCATGAATATTCAGGATGGACATCCAACAACTCATTGTAGACAGAAGAGTTATGCCAAACGTAGAGTTCGTGATGTTTCATTCATGGTTGGAGAGAGGGTATTGCTCCGAATTTTACCTATGAAGGGTGTGATAAAGTTCGGAAAGAAGGGCAAGTTGAGCCCTAAGTATGTCAGACCCATTGAGATTCTTGAGATAGGGGGTAAGGTGGCCTACAAGCTTGAATTGCCAACTAGTTTATCAGTAGTTTATCTGTTATTCCATGTGTCTATGATCCAGAAGTATCACGGTGATCCGTCCCATATGTTAGATTTCAGCTCAGTCCAATTGGACAAGGATTTGACTTATGAGGAGGAGCCGGTGGCTATTCTAGCTCGGTAGGTCCGGCAATTAAGGTCTAAGATTTATCCTTCAGTTCGAGTTTAGTGGAGAGGTCAGCCGATTGAGGCAGCCACTTGGGAGTTCGAGTCGGACATGCAGAGTAGATATCCACACCTTTTAACTAGTCCATGTTCTTTTCTACGTCCGTTTGAGGATGAATGTTTTTTTGGAGGTGGAGAACGTGATAACCCAATAGGTCATTTTCAGTTTTAACCATTGTTTCTGTGTTTGGAGACATCGATAATCTTCGTTTAACCTTTTTCAATTTTTATGCACAATCCTTGCCTTTTTCCAAAAGGTTTTTATGTGAAAAATTAATAAAAATGTTAATTCAGGCATTAAAAATCATTTGAGTTGACTTTGGTCAACGTCTTGAGAAAATGGACACGGATCAGTATTTTGATGGTCCGTGGGGGCCCATATCATGATTTGAGACTTGGACATATGCCCGAAATCGAATTCAAAAGTCCCTAGCTTGAATTATCGTAACTTGTTGAAAACTAGTTGTTTAAAGGTTTACAAATATTTCAAGTTTGACTGATGTTTCAATTTGTTGCAACCCGGTCTAGATTCTAGTTTCAGAACTTTGTATAAGTTCATTGCAGTATTTATGACTTGTTAGGAAAATTTGGTGCAAAACAGAGTTGATTTGACGTGATTCTGGCATCCCACTTTTAAAATAAAAAATGTTAAGCTTCTTTGAAAATTTCATTTGTTTTGACACCTAACTCGTACTTCTAGGTATTATTTCGGTGTTTCGATTGTGCGATCGAGTTCGTATAATTTTTTTGGAGTTGTGTGCATGTTTATTTTTGAGTCCCAAGGGCTCAGGTAAGTTTCGAAGAGGCTACGGATGTTTTTGAACTTAAGAAAATTTCTGGTTTTGGCTTCTGTTATTATCTGGTGTTTTATTCTTCGCGACCGCGAAGAGTAATCTGGATTGGGGGAGTTTTTCTTCATCACGAAAGTGATGGCTTGTACATGAATGAAAAGCTTTGGGGTGGGGGGGTTGACCGTAGCGAACGCGGACAGCCTTTCGCAAACGCATAGGGTTGAGGGATCTAGGAAGGGAACTGAGATTTGATCTACGTGGACGCGAGCACTGGCTCGCAAACGTGAAAGCCTGGGGATCACCCTTCACGAACACGTGAGTAAACTCGTGAACGCGTAGGCCATTTAGGCCGTTGTGTATTGCAAAAACAACAGACCATTCGCGAACGTGAAGAAGGCCTGACGCCCAGACCTTGAATATTTTCAAACACAGGATTTCACCCATTTTTCACCATCTTTTCATTAGAGCTCGTTGTAGAGGCGATTTGGAGGAGAAATTTCATTACCCTTTCATAGGTTAGTATACGTTAACTTATTTTCTTCCATTTCTATGATCACCCATTAATTTCTAATCTTAATCTTTATTCTTTCATGGTAGAAAATTTGGGATTTAAGAAGAATTGGGAATTTTTGAAAATTCCAAATTTACATCTTGAATTGGGGTCGGATTTCGAAACTAATTATATTATCGTGCTGGGGGTGAATGTGTGATTTGGTTTTGGTTTGAATCTCGGTTTCTGATCAAGTAGACCCAGGGTCGACTTTTGTTGACTTTTTCGTAAAAGTGTAAAGATCTTAACTTTATGTATATTAATTTAACTCCCTAGCATTATTTGATGTTATTGATTCGATTTTGGTTGGATTCGATTGGTTTGGAAGCGCATTTTAGAGGAAAGGCCGCGATAGAGCTTTGATTTGCTTGTGGTGCGAGGTAAGTATTGGTTTAACCTTGATTTCAGGGAGTTAGGAACCCTTGAGCTATGTGCTATGTGAAATTCATGTATAGTGGCGTATATGCGAGGTGACGAGTGTATACACGCCGTCAAAATACTTGTTTCCCTTCCTTTGCGTATTTCATTAATTATTTTATTTTATGTCTTAATTGCTACATGTTGTAAATGTTTTCCATGCCTTTATTTGCTACTTGTCATTTATTATTCTCGTGTTAAAAATGTTAGATTCTCCCATACTTCAATGATTAACTGCTACTTGCATTAATTAACTTACTTGACCGTTTTAGTTGTCCTGCATTTCACTTGTATTAATTATAGTGGATTCTTAATTTGGGACGAGATTTCCTTTCTGGTTCTGCTTCATATTAATTAACTGTAGAGATTCTTGTGATTCGAGTTGTTAAATTAATTGTACATATTTATTTAATTTTATTTTATGGTGGGATCGGTTTGCACACCGCAACAGGTGAAATACGGGTGGATTGATTTGGTGAAATAAGGAAGAATTTACATCTATACCATTGGATCAGGTTGAGCGCCGCAACATATATTATTGTCACGACCCAGTTTTCCCTTCTTCGGGTATCGTTATGGCACCTAGTCCTAGAGACTAGGTAAGCCTAAGATTTCCTTGATAACAACAATAATAAAAGAACATCTAACAAATTGAAATGGAAAATCTCTACAATATTTACAGTTACTAAAGCCAATGGTACAAGTCATAAGCTCTACAGAGTTTGCTACAACTTCTAAATACAACTGTTTGGAAATAAGTAAAAACAGTGTGAATACAAAATAGGAAGGTAACTCCAAATCCTGTGAACGTAGCAGCAGGTTTACCTTGAGTCTCCTCAGTAAGAACCCACACAGCTGCTATTGGTCAAACACCTGGATCTATAAAAAAAATATAGAAGTATATTATGAGCACACCACAGCGGTTCCCAGTAAGTATTAAGACTAACCTCGGTGGATTAGTGACGAGGAACAGTCGAGACACCTACTATCTAATAAACATAACAAGTATAAGTATAGGAACACCAAAATATGATATTTACACAAAGAATACGCAACATGGATAACAATATAATAATTGCAATAAGAAAGGAACAACAAGTGTCAGCAGAATACCATAAAGATGACACAGAAGAGTGAATGGAACACAACCTATCACGACCCGAAATTTCCACCCTCGGGAGTCGTGATGGCGCCTACTAATAGGAGCTAGGCAAGCCAATTATCAATTACCTCTTTTAGCGAAGCACGACAATGTTAGAAATAATGAAATATTTAATAATAAAGCGGAAGTCTCAAACATATTTAATAGAAAGAAATGCGGAAGTTTAAAACGGAATATCAAGAATAACAAGGACACTATATCTGATTTCTTCTAACACAGAATAAGGGAAAACAAACTACTTTCACTTGTTTCAATCTCCTCTCGTTGCAGACGTGCAACTCGATCCCATTTCTCAACATACTACGTGGTAGGCGTACCACGCGATCCCATTTCATAATATCATAATATCACATGGTAGGCCTACCACTCGCTCCCATTTCATAATATCACGTGTAGGCGTACCACTCTCTCCCATTTCATAATATCACGTGGTAGGCGTACCACTCGATCCCATTTCATAATATCACGTGGTAGGCGTACCACTCGCTCCCATTTCATAATATCATGTGGTAGGCGTACCACTCGCTCCCATTTCATAATATCACGTGGTAGGTGTATCACTCACTCCCATTTCATAATATCGCTCCCATTTCATAATATCACATGGTAGGCGTACCACTCGCTCCCATTTCATAATATCACGCGGTAGGCATACCACACAATCCCATCTCATAACATATAAGTGGTCGGCGTGCCACACGATCCCATTTCTTTCAACACAATACACAAAATAATCCTGGCAAGGGAACAAGATAATATAATAAACTATCTCGGCAAGGGAGATCCAGCTATAACCAAACTTATTCAATTTCTACTTAGCATATTTAAATCAATGCTCCGTCTCAACAATTACCGGATCCGTGTTTAAAGATTTCCAACCAAGTCCTCATAAACAACAATTAAGAATTTGATAATTTAGCAATTCAGGACTCACGGTCATGCTCGACACCAGTGTACAGATACTCATCACCACGACTATACACCGTACTCGACAAATAGCAATTAGCAAATAAGACTCTACTCCTATTCCCTTAAGCCAAAGTTTGACCAAACACTTACCTCAATTGCTCCAAAAATCCACTCAAGCCTCTAGTATAGCTTTACCTCTCGAATTCACTACAAAAACCGCTCGAATCTAGCAACAAATTTCTTGAATGTATCAACAAATTCTAATTGAATTAACTAGAATGCATAAAAATGAATTTCCCAAAGTTTTACTCAAAAATTTACAAAACGCCCCCGGGCCCATATGGTCAAAACCTGATGTTCGAACCAAAACCTGGTTACCCATTCCCCCACGAGTTCATATCTATGATTTTTTTTGAAATCGGACCTCAAATTGAGGTCCAAATCCACAATTTTAAGAAAACCTAGGTTCTACCCAAAATACCCATTTTCACCCATGAAAAACCTTGATTTTAAGATGAAAACATGATAAATGATTTTAAAGATTGAAGAAATTAAGTGAAAATCAACTTACAAATGGATTGGAGGAGGAAGGGTTCTTTAAAAATCGCCAATGGGTGTTTGGGTTTGAGAGATATGAAAAATGAGGCTTAAAAATCGTCTAAGTATGAAAATTGCAGGTTGCAGATATGGGAATTGTGAACAATTGCGAACCCACTAGACTTGGCAAATGCGAGAAAAGAGTTCGCATTTGCCAACCCTGCCCAGGTGCCCAGTCTTCGCATTTGCGGGATTTTGTTCGCAATTGCGACGTCTGCATTTGCGAAAAACACTTCGCTTTTGCGATCCCAGGCATACCGGGCTAGCTTCGCATTTGCGAAGCAGACTTCGCATTTGTGATACTCGCATTTTCGAGCCAGGCTTCACAAATGCGAAGCCCGCAGGTCTGAAGCACCTGTTGCAAAATCTGCAGCCCAAAGTTTAAGAAAAACAACTCGACACCTATCCAAAACTCACCCGAGCCCTCGTGGTTCCAAACTAAACATTCACACCACCTCAAAAACATCATATGGACTTACTCGCGCGATCAAATTGCCAAAATAACATCATATACATAAAATCAAGCCTCAAAACACATGATTTTCTTCTAAGTTTCATAAACTTTCAAATTTGGAACATATAGTCCGAAACACATCATACGACGTCCGTTTTCAACCAAACTTTACAGATAGCGCTTAACACATATTTAAGACTTGTACCAGGCGTCGGAACTAAAATATGAGCTCGAGACCATCACTTTTTGATCAAATTTTATTTTTATTTTCCTTAAACATTTTCATGGAAAAATTCATTCCACGGGCCTGGGACCTCAGAATTCGATTTCGGGCATACGCCCAAGTCCCATATTTTTCTACGGACCCTCCGGGACCGTCAAATCACGTGTCTGTGTCCGTTTACAAAAAATATTGACCGAAGTCAACTTTAACCATATTAATATCAAAATGCATCATTTTTCACACAGAATTCATATTTAAGCCTTCCAGCTACACGCTCGGACTGTGCACGCAAATCGAGGCAAATAAAATTATGATTTTCAAGGCCTCGGAAGCAAGGAACGAATAAGAAAATGGGTGGTGACCCTTTGGGCCGTCACATCCTCCACCTCTAAAATAACCGTTCGTCCTCGAACGGACAAAAGAAAGAAGTACATGAGTCAGGAAATAGATGAGGATAACGGCTCCGCATAATAGACTCAGACTCCAAGGTCGAGGCCTTAGGGGGCTGACCTCTCCACTGAACATAAACACAGGGAAAAATCCTAGATCTCAACTGACGAACCTGCCGGTCTAAAATTGCTACCGGATCCTCCTCATAAGATAAATCCTTGTCCAATTGGACAGTGCTGAAGTCTAACACATGGGCTGGATCGCCGTGATAATTTCGAAGCATGGACACATGAAACACTGGATGCACGGCTGACAAGCTAGGTGGCAAGGCAAGTCTATAAGCCACCTCTCCCACACGATCTAGAATATCAAATGGGCCAATTAACCTAGGGTTAAGCTTGCACTTCTTCCCGAATCTCTTCACGCCCTTCATAGGTGATACACAGAGCAATACTCGCTCACCAACCATGAAAGCTACATCTCGAACCTTGCGATCCGCATAACTCTTTTTCCGCGACCAAGCCGAACGAAGCCTGTCCTTATTGATCTTGACCTTATCCCAGGCCTCCTGGACTAAATTTGTACCCAATAAACGAGCCTCTTCCGGCTCAAACCATCTAACTGGAGACTGACATCGCCTACCATACAATGCCTCATATGGAGCCATCTGAATGCTGGACTGGTAGCTGTTGTTGTAGGCAAACTCTGCTAAAGGCAAAAACTGGTCCCACGAGCCTCCGAAATCAATGACACAGGGTCGGAGCATATCCTCCAATATCTGAATAGTCCTCTCAGACTGGCCGTCTGTCTGAGGATGAAATGCTTTGCTCAACTCAACCCGTGTGCCCGACTCCTGCTGGACTGCTCTCCAGAAGCGCGAGGTAAACTGTATATGATAGATACCGGCACACCATAAAGGTGAACAATCTCCCGAATATAAATCTCAGCAAATCTCTCGGATGAATAGGAGACTGCCATAGGAATGAAATGCGCTGACTTGGTGAGGCTATCAACAATGACCCAAATAGCATCCAACTTCTTCTGAGTCAATGGAAGTCCAGTAACGAAATCCATGGTAATCATCTCCCACTTTCACTCTGGAAGCTCAATCCTCTGATGCTCATACTTAACCTACTGAGAGTTCAAACATCGATCCACATATGCAACAATATCTTTCTTCATCCTACGCCACCAATAATGCTATCACAAATCCTGATACATCTTCGCGGTGCCCGGGTGTATAGAATATCGCGAACTATGGGCTCCGCTAAGATCAACTCTCGAATCCCATCGACATTGGGCACACAAACTCGCCCATGCAACCTCCACAACAACAACAACAACAACAACCCAGTATAATCCCACAAGTGGGGTCTGGGGAGGGTAATATGTACGCAGACCTTACCCCTACCCAGGGGGGCAGAGAGGTTGTTTCCAGGAGACCCTCAGCTCAAGACATCAGCAAGAGACAGCAAGAGACGATAAGTTAGTACTATCAATAGACTGATACTAAAAATAACATGAAATACACAACATAACACAAAATAACAAAATAGCAGCAATATAAGAAATA
>MU744556.1:103253-119957 GCA_026770625.1 Nicotiana glauca | reverse complement strand
ATATATATATATATATATATATATATATCATGCCTTGTCTCGCCATATGTACAAATATTAGTAATAATAATAGCATAGCAGAAACTTCGTGCACCATATCGTCAATAATCGCACAGCAGAAACCACGTGCATCACCATAACATGTAAAACAACAACAACAACAACAATGACAATAATACAAAGTATGGCTAGTAAATCAACTCAAGAACTTTGAATCACAAAGAAACGATATAACCAGTTCACAAGAAACCAAAGAAGTCTAGGCGTAACGAAAACAGCTCAACAAGGAAAAACAAATATGTAGCAACGTTCCCACAATATAAAATTCAACACCAAGGAAGCTAACACAAGTCATGTAATTCCAAATAAAGACAAGTCAACCAAGATATAGGATATGTTTACTTCTTTTAAGGTTGAGCAATTACGAAGAATATTCAACAATTCAATTAAGGATGAGCAGCGGAAAGATAATCATAACCTCAATTATGACTAAACAATTATAAAATGAGATAATAATAATTCCAAATAAAGATAAGTAGTTATGAAAAGATAGCATGATAATAGAAGAGGTAAAATCTTCAGTTAAGTAAAATACGATTGAACAGGTAATAAGAGTAAATCCTAAAGCAATTAATTCTAATTTAAGCACGTAGAGGTGAAACTAGTAAATAGGAACTCAATCATATCAAGAACAACTTCTTACTTAGTGAATATAAGGACCTAATAACCTTAAAGGCCAACTTTCCGCAAATAAGTCTGAGCACGCACTCGTCACCTCACGTACATGGACTACAATCAACATAAAAGATTCAAATCCTAAGGAAAAATCCCCACATATGGTTACGCAAGGTACTTACCTCAAAGAAGACAAATCGATACTCAAAAATGAACTTCTCGGGTGAATGGCCTCCAGGCGATTCAAATCTAACTAAAATAAGGTCAAAGAACAAATAATACTCATAAGAAACTATTTTGAATCATAAGGTCTCAATTTTTATCAAAATCCAAAAATCGACTCAAAAGTCGACCCCCGGGCCCGCACCTCGGAAACTGACAAATTATACAAAACTAAAACACCCATTCCGATAAAAATTCAACCATACTAAAATTATCAAATTTTGATATCATTTCATCTCTCATATCATAATTTTTCATTGCGAAAACTTTCTTTAAAAACTACCATTTTTCACAACTCAAAACATAAATTAAATAATTAAAATAAATATAAAATCATGGAATATAATATATTCTATGTGAAGAAACTTACCCAATCGATTTTCTTGAAAAACCCACAAATAATCGCTCAAAAACGATCTCTACAAGTCAAAATATGATAAAAATGGCTTAACCCTCGATTTGAAGATATTATGTTCTACCCAAGTGTTTAATAAATCGCGATCGCGAAGAAAGAAAAAGTCTATTGCCAAAAATTTATTATGCGATCGCATACAGAAAGGTGCGATCTTGAAGAGGAAAAGTTCTGAGGCCAAGTATTGTACTACGCGATCGCGGAAAATAACATGTGATTACAGAATAGGAAGGGGAATTCACAAGTTATTACCGCTAAGCTATTTGAACGTGGGCACTGAGATGCGAACGCGGAGAAGGAAGAAAAATACATACGTGATCACAGACTAACCTACGCGAACACGAAGAAGGAAAAATATGGCAGGCCAATAGTACACTAGGCGATCACAACTAAAACTACGCGACCGTGAAAGAGAACATTAGACACCAGAACCGGCAATACAAAAATAGAAGAAACTGGCCCGAAGCCCATCTGAAACATACCCGAGGACCCGTCTATAACACTCAAACAAGTTCTATAATCTAACAAGGACTCGCTCGAGGTCTCAAATCACATCAAACAACATCGACAATGCAAATGGCGCCAAGAATCAAACTTATTAACTTCCAAATCTTCCAATTTCTAAAACTCGTGCCGAAACCTATTAATCAACCCAGAATGACACTAAATTTTGTAGACAGGTCCCTAATGACATAAAGGAGCTGTTACAACTCACGGAATCACATTCCGACCCTGATATTACAAAAGTCAACTATTGGTCAAACTTCTCCATCTTTTGAACTTCAACTGTTCCAATCTTCATTAGAACGCTTCAATTTAACCTACGGACTTCCAAATCCAAATATGGATAAGTTCCCAACTATGAATTCACCATGTGAAGCTACTGATATCATCCAAAACTTATTCCCGAGTTGTTTACTTAAAAGTCAATTTCCGATCAAATTCTCACCGCTTAAGCTTCCAAAACTAGAATCCTACTTCCAATTAGACTCTGAATCATCCAGTAACTGAATTTAAGCATGCACCCAAGTCAATACACATAATATGAAGCTGCTTAAGACCTTATGTCATCGAACGAAACTTAAATTCTTAAAACAACCGGCCGGATCGTTACATCTACTTATTATTATTGATATTTACATGTTAGAATAAGGGTGGATAGTGTTGTATGGTGGGCTTAGGTTGCACGCCGCAATAGTTTATGTGTTTTCTATTCCTTACTATATTGTATTTACTTTGGTGCTTTCGTATGAGCCTCTAAGTATTGGTGTTTCTGGTATTGGAGTGTTTTTTTTAGGATTGAGTTATTTTCATGAGTTAACGGCCTTTATTTCATTTCCATATTTTCCTTTCCTGACAATAATTTATACTGCGTACAGGTTATTAAAAGTTTCTTGCCTTAGCCTTGTCTCTACTTCATCGAGGTTAGGCTCGGCACTTACACAGTACATGGGATCTGGAGGATCAGTGTGGAAATTTCTGTACTTATCTTTTAGAGGTTATGAAGTGTAGGAATAGTTTCACTTCTCTTCTTATCTAATGTGCAATTCTATTTTATTATTCATGATTGAACTCTTCTGAGGCTTTGTTGAGATTGGAAAAGTTTACCAAGATCTTTCTATTTCACTTCAATGGTGCACCTTCTGAGGACCCACAGTATTATCTAGATTGCTGCCATGAGGTGCTGTGGAACATGGGTATAGTTGAGACCAATAGGGTCAATTTTGTTTTGTTTCAGATGACGGGTTTCGCCAATAGGTGCTGGAGATATTTTATGTTGACTAGACCAGCTGGGTCGCCTGCACTTATTTGGGATTAGTTGTCATAGCTATTCCTAGAGAAATTCATCCCTGTCACCCTAAGAAAGGAGTACCGTAGGCAGTTTGAGCGTCTTCCACAAGGGAGTATGACTGTCACTCAGTGCAAGACTCGTTATGTGGACCTAGCTCGTCATGCTATTAATTTTCTCCCTAGTGATAGGGACAAGTGAGATGGTTTATTAACGCTACATATGGCCAAAGAAACCGGGAGTATTATTACCTTCTAGATGGCTATAGATATTGCTGGACGAATCGAGATGGTTCGTTCTAAGGAAAGGGGCAGGTGTCTGATAAGACGTTTTGGTGGTTTTAGTGGTGCCTCATCTGGAGGCAGGGGTACTTTTGGTAGAGGCCTTCCTCCCAGGACATTTCAGTTAGTGCTTTAGACATCTCACAGTGCTTCAAGGAGTCATGGTTCTTATGTGTCTTATTCAGGGCAGCCAGCCTACAGTGGACCATCGGTTCCTATCAGTGCGTCTCCGATTTAGAGCTATTACCATGGTTATCCAGCCTATTCAGATCAGCTTAAGTTTTTATAACGACCCGATCGGTAGTTTTGAGCTCTAATGCATCGTTCAGAAGTTCGAGGCCTTGAGTAGCTTCACTTCAGATATTATGACTTCTACACATGGTTGCAATAAAATTCCGGGATGTATGGAGTTTATTTGCAAAGAGAATTCCCATTTTGAAAGCTTTAAGTTGAAATAATTGACTAAGGTTGGATTTTTGTGTAAATGACCTCGGAATCGGGATCTGAAGGTTCCAACAGGTTCATGTGATGATTCTGGACTTGGGAGTATGTGCGGATCGGGTTTTGGAAGGCCTGGGAACGTTTCACCACCTATTGTGTAAGTTGGCATTTTTAAAAGAGTTTCATAATTATGGGTTGAACTGCACTTCAGTATTATCGATGTCCGTTTGGGATTCCGGGTCTATGAATAAATCCATATGGTGATTTTGGTGTTGGGAGCATGATCAGAAGTGAATTCGAAGGTCTGTGGGTCAATTTGGAGTCATTTGGCTAAAGATAGAAATTTGAAGCTTTTTAAGGAGTTTGACCAGAAATGGACTTTTTATTATCGGGGCCAGATTCTGATTCCGAAAGTTGAAGTAGTTTTGTAATGTAAAATATGACTTGTGTGCAAAATTTGAGGTCAATCTGATGTGATTTGATTGGTTTCGGTATCGAATGTTGAAGTTTGAGCTTCTCAAGTTAATCAAGTTGAATTTGGGGTGTGATTCATAATTTTACCGTTGTTTGATGTAATTTGAAGCCTCGAGCAAGTTCGTAATGTGTCTAGGACTGGTTTGTATGATTAGATGGGGTCCTGGGGGCCTCGGGTGGATTCCGTATGGTTAACGAATCGATTAGGACTCAAAGGAAGAGTTGAAGAGGGTCCGGTTGCTGGTGTAACAGCTCCTGTGGAGGCTTCACCGCAGAAGCGGCCCCGCAAAAGCAAGGAAGGTAACTACAGAAGTGAATAGAAGTGAAGGGGTCGGAGGCAGCAGGTGCGAAGGAATTTCCGCACCTGCGAAATCGCATCTGCGGTCCCGGCGACGCAAAAATAGGACTAGGGTAGCTGGGGATTTCCCGCAGAAGCAGAGTTTAAACCGCACCTGCGAAACTGCAGAAGCGGTCAAGTGACCGCAGGTGCGAAGGTCGCTGGGCAGAAGAGGATTTTATAAAAATAGAGATTTGGTTCATTTCCTTCCATTTTCTCTTGTTTGGACAATTTTTGGAGAGCTTCAAGTGGGAGTTTTCATCATCAACGGCAAGGTAAGCTATCTCTACCTATCTTGAGTTAAATACATTTATTATGTATGGTTTTTGGCATGAAAATTTGTAGAAACTTGGGGTTAGAGGGAAACCTAGAAAATTGGTATTCTTGGATTTTGACCACGATTTTGGGCATGAAATTAAGAGTAAATTACATATTTGAGTTCGTGAGGTTATGGGTAAAATTTATCTTCAAAAAAATTCAGAATCCAGGCATGTGGACCTGAGGGGATTTTGTCAACTTTTTGAGCGGAGTTGAGATTTTATATAAATAGAATTTGTATGCATATTAGGTTGTATTTTCATTGGTTTTCCCCTTATTTGGCTAATTTTGGAGCGTTAGGGGATCGGTTTGAGTCGTCAGAAGGTCTTGGAAGGCTGTCATTGGACTTCGAAGTGAGGTAAGTCACCTTTCTAACCTTGTAAGAAGGAATTATCCCCATAGGTAAAATAATTGATTATGTGCTTCTATTTGTGGGGGGCTACGTACGCACGAGGTGATGAGAGTCCGTGCGTAACTACTATTATGTTTAAGTACGGGTAGCCTAGGACCCAAAACCATGCTACCCAGATTTCCAACCATCGGGAGTCGCGATGGCGCCTACTAACGGAGCTAGGGCAGCCAAACTTTAAACATTCTCTGATAAATCTCAACAATATGAATAAACGAAAAGCAATTAAATAAGAGCGGAAGACTTTAAGTTTAATAAAAAAAAATGAAATCAAAATGCGGAAGTTTAAAACATATCTCTACCCAAAATCTGGTGTCACTAGCTCACGGACTACTGAAGAGTGCTACAAACAAGTCTGAAACGGAAATACAAAACGTCTCTCTCGGTGCAAAGAAAACAAACTAAACATAGAAAAAGGACTCCGGCTTGTGAACGCCAGCTAGGCTACCTCGAAGTCCCTGAACTGAAGTCAGCTCCCGGTCGAATAGGCTACTGCTGTGGTCCAAAAGCTGCTCCGGTACCGTAATCTGTGCAAAAAGCACAGAAGTGTAGCATCAGCACAACCGACCCCATGTGCTGGTAAGTGCCTGGCCTAACCCCGGCAAAGTAGTGACGAGGCTAGACAGGACCTACCTAAAACAACTTGTGCAGACAAATATATATATATATATATATATATATAAAGAGCAACGGAAATAATGACAGAGAATATCAATTAAAACAGGGAAGGAGCATGCTCGGGGGAGATACAGTGAAAACAGATCAGCGGATATAATAACGAAACTATCGCAATACCTTAACTCATATACAAGTGGACGGCACGCCACACGATCCCTTTTATTAGTTTCTAAGTGGACGGCGTGCCACACGATCCCATTTATTAGTTTCTAAGTGGACAGCGTGCCACACGATCCAAAAATATATATATGTAATAGTGGTCGGCACGCCACACGATCCCATTTCATAACTCACAACTGGACGGCATGTCATACGATCCCATATCATAATGAATAGCACAAATAATCTCTCTAAAAGAGGTCCCATTAGGGAAATTCAACAACATAACGAATAAACCCGGCAAGGGTACAACTAACAGCCCAAATATCCCGGCAAGGGAGCAACAACAATAATAAACTACGTGTCTCTACAAGTAAAGAGTCACCACACTTTCTTTGTTAATCACTTCTTTCCCAATTGTCAAATTCTAGTTCGAATCGATACTCCAATAATATACCAATCGAAATTCTTCCTCAATCGTTCACAAAATATGAAACTGAGCAATTAGACAAGAGAGATATTTCACAAAGTCCTATTCAAACACATCTAAGACCCACGGTCATGCTAGATTCCGGTGTATAGATAACCGTCACCATGCCTATACATCGTACGCATCATTTAGCAATTAGCAAATAATATCCTAATCTTATTCCCTCTAACCAAAGTTAGAACAAACACTTACCTCGATCCAAGAATAGCAATCAACTCCCCAATACCACCTTTCCTCTACAATCCAACTCGGAAACAATGGTATCTAGACATAATCAATTCAATAGTATCAATAAGGACCCAAAAAAAACAACATCCCATAGCCTAGAAATGAAGTCCCTAGCATTCTTCCAAAAATACCAAAATCCGACCCCGAGCCCACATAGTCCAAACTCGAGGCTCGGACCAAAATCCGTTAACCCATAACCCCACGAGTCCAAATATATAATTTGTTTCAAGATTCGAACCCAAATTGAGGTTGAATCACTCAAAATTCCCAAAGCCCTATTTCTACCCAAAACCCCCATTTTCTACCTTGAATTCATGATTTAGGGATAGGAAATTAGTAATTAATGGAAGAAATTAAGAGGGGATGAAGTTATGAACACTTACCCAAGAAGCTATGAAGGAAGGGGAGCTTGAATTTCGTCTATGGGGTGTTGGAGAAAGGAGTCCATGTGAAATAATGGCAAAATCCCGAAATGGGTTATGTTTTTAAGCTTTAAAAATTTGCTGGGCAAAAATGCCCTTCGCGTTCGCGGGGAAAGGGCCGCGTTCGCGATGGGTAAGCTGGGTTCTGCATCGCGATCGCATGGGAGGAAATGCAAAACCGTAGAAGGAAAAGTTTGGGGTCCTGGGTTTACTCCACGCGAACGCGTAGGTACATACGCAAACGCGATGAAGGGTGGGCTAATACTATGCGAACGCAAGGACAAGTTTGCGAACGCAATGAAAGAATTACTGGAGCCCTGAAATTGGCTTACACGTTCGCGAGGTTCAAGATGTGAACGCGAAGGGGGAAGAAGCAGAGCTACGCGAATGCGATGAAGAATATCCCTGTGTAAAAATTGCAGAAAATCTGCTAACTCCCTAAGTCCAAAACCACCCCGAACACCTCCGAAAACACCCCCGAGCCCTCGGGGCTCCTAACCAATCACACACACTAACTCAACAACATCCTACGAACTTACTCGAGCAATTAAATCGCCAAACAACATCAAAATCAATGAATCAAGCCTCAAAACTCATGATTTTTCTTCTAAACTTCATAACTTTCAAACTTGAAACTCATAGTCCGAAACACGTCAAACGACGTCCGATTTCGACCAAACTTCAGAGAAAGCGCTTAAAAAATATATAAGACTTGTTCCAGGCGTCGAAACCAAAATACGAGCCTGATACCATAGTCTTTTAATCAATTTTTATTTCAATTTTCCTTAATAATTTCAGAAAAACAATTTAACAGAAAAATTCTTTTACTCGGGTTCTAGACCTTGGATTTCGACTCCGGGCACATGCCCGAGTCCCATATTTTTCTACGGACCCTCCGGGACTATCAAATCAAGGATCCGGGTCCGTTTACCAAAAATGTTGACCGAATTCATCTTTAACCATATTAATATCAAAATTCAACAAATTTTTTTACAGATTTCACATATTTCAACATAAAATCTTTTTGGCTGTGCGCCCGGACTGCACACGCAAATCGAGGAAACTAAAAGTGAGGTTTTCAAGGACTCGACAGCGCGAAAAAAGGGAGAAATATGGTGATGACCCTGTGGGTCATCACACTGCAGAAGCGGTCAAGTGACTGCTGGTGCTAAGGTTACTGGGCAGAAGAGGATTTTATAAAAACGGAGATTTGGTTCATTTCCTTCCATTTTCTCTTGTTTGGACAATTTTTTGAGAGCTTCAAGTGGGATTTTTCATCATCAACGGCAAGGTAAGCTATCTCCACCTATCTTGAGTTAAATACATTTATTGTGTATGGTTTTTGGCATGAAAATTTGTAGAAACTTGGGGTTAATGGGAAACCTAGAAAATTGATATTCTTGGTTTTTGAACACGAGTTTGGGCATGAAATTAAGAGTAAATTACATATTTGAGTTCGTGAGGTTATGGGTAAAATTTATCTTCAAAAAAATTCAGAATCCAGGCACGTGGACCCGAGGGGATTTTGTCAACTTTTTGAGCGGAGTTGAGATTTTATATAAATAGAATTTGTATGAATATTAGGGTGTATTTTCATTGGTTTTCCCCTTATTTGGATAATTTTGGAGCGTTAGGGCATCGGTTCGAGTCATCAGAAGGTCTTGGAAAGTGGTCATTGGACTTTGAAGCGAGGTAAGTCACCTTTCCAACCTTGTAAGAGGAAATTATCCCCATAGATGAAATAATTGATTATGTGCTTCTATTTGTGGGGGGCTACGTACGCACGAGGTGAGGAGAGTCCGTGCGTAGCTACTATTATGTTTAAGTCCGGGTAGCCTAGGACCCAAAACCATGCTATACTTGGAGTATTTGTAATCTTAGATAGTTTGAATTGCTTAAATCACATCGAATTAGTAACTGAATTTCTAAAAAGATGAAACTTTATTTTCTTAAATTGTTAAAATAGAATTGGATTTTCTTTGGATAATTGTTCCCTAATGACTTCTTGAATTACTATTAGTGTGTTTAATTTTGGAATGGACCGAACACCTGGGCAGATAAAATAGAGGCTTCTATGGTTCGTGTCATTCGACCCTCTTGCAATGCATAATTTATATATTTGTTGGATCGGGCCATACGACCTCGGCATGATTTGCGCTTTTGTAATGCTTTCTTGAGATTTACACATTTTTATTGTCTCCCTGACCTGAGATAAATTGATAAATAATGCATTATAAATTTGGAGACTGCTAAATGTAAAAAGGGATGTTTACTTGTTTCTTGACTTACTTGAGTTTACTACCGTGTTAATAAATCCATGATTATTTGCATTATTAATATATTATTATTGGACCACTAGTAAGTGTCGAAGTCGACCTCTCGTCTCTACTTTTTCGAGGTTAGACGGGATACTTACTATGTACACATTATTTTCGTACTCATACTACACTTGCTGTGCATTTTGTTGCACATGTTCATGTATGGCTAGTGTCTTAGTGGCGTAGCGGCATGGTTGATACGGAGGCTTGTAAGCTGCATCTTGCAAGGCAATCCGCAGCCAGTAGAGACTCCTTCAAAGTATTGTACTATATTTTTCCTTCATGTCCAATTGTATTTCGAGCAATTATTGTATTTTATTCCATTCCCAAGTAAATGTTCATGTACTTGTGACACCGGGTTCTGGGATGAATATGGGATATTTAGGATTAACTTCTTAACATTTTTCTTTAATTTGAAATGATTATCTTTTACTAGTAAAATTGAAGGAAAAATCATAATTTTCAAACTTATTAAAATGAGAATTTAATTAAGTATTTACGGTTGGCTTGCCTGACCGTGGTGTCCGACGCCATCACGACCCTTAGTAGGTTTTGGTTCATGGCAGTTTCAACAGCCACATAAGCAAGATAGGTGTTTTGAGTATGGTGATATTGGGCACATCAGGAGGTACTGTTTGAGATTATTAGGTGGCATGCCACAGTTGAGTTCTCGTGCCATGGTTCTGGCATCAGCTTCTCCACGGCCCGCTCAACCAGCTAGGGACAGGGGTTAGGGAGCCAGAGGTGGAGGTTAGGCTGTTAGAGGTGAAGGTCAGGCCGTTATGGGTGGAAGCCAGTCAACAAGATCCTGTCCTGGAGATATAGTTTAGAGTGGTGTGACCCAGCCCTAATTTTATGCTTTCCCAACTAGGCCTGAGGCTGAATTCGACGCGATAAGGGTCATTATGGACATGTTGACAAAGTCGATACATTTCAATCTATTGACAGTTACCTATTCTTCAGAGCGGATAACTGAGATCAACATCCGCAAGATCATCAGTCTTCACAGTGTCCCGTATCTATCATTTTTTATCGAGGTACGGAGTTCACCATAATATTTTGAAGGGTCATACAGTCTGAGCCGGGCACGCAGTTTGAGTGGAGCATAGCATTTCACCCCCAGACGGACAGACAGTCCAAGCGAACTATTCGAATATTGGAGGATATGTTTCGCACTTGCATTATAGACTTAGGGGTTCTTGGGATCCATTCTTGTCACTTGAGAAGCTTTCCTACAACAACAGCTACCAGTCGAGCATTCAGATGGCTCCCTATGAGGCATTATACGATAGGTGGTATCGTTTTCCACTTGGGTGTTTCGAGCCGGGGAAGGCTCGATAGTTAGGTACAGATTTGGTAGAAAATGCCATGGATAGGGTCAAGATTATTCAGGAAGGACATCCAACAAATCAGTGTAGGCATAAGAGTTATTCCAACCATAGAGTTCATGATGTTTCATTCATGATTAAAGAGAGGGTATTGCTCCGAATTTCACCCATGAAGGGTGTGATGAAGTTAGAAAGAATTGCAAGTTGAGCCCTAGGTATCAAACCCTTTCAGATTCTTGAGAGAGTGGATAAGTTGGCCTACAAGCTTGCATTGCCAACAAGTTTATTAGCAGTTCATCCGGTGTTCCATGTGTCTATGCTCCAGAAGTATCACGGTGATCCGTTCCATGTGTTGATTTCAGCTTAGTCCAATTGGACAAGGATTTAACTTATGAGGAGGAGCCGGTGGCTATTCTAGCTCGGTAGGTTTGGTAATTGAGGTCTAAGAGTTATTCTTCAGTTCGAGCGCAGTGGAGAGGTCAGCCGATCGAGGCATCCAATTGGGAGTCCGAGTCAGACATGCAGAGTATATATCCACACCTTTTCACTAGTCTAGGTGCTTTTCTATGTCCGTGTGAGAACGAATGCTTGTTTTAAAGGTGGAGAATATGATGACTTGATAGGTCATTATCAGTTTTAACCACTATTTATGTGTTTCGAGGCATCGATTAGCTTCGTTTAGCCATTCTCAATTTAGATGCACAATTCGTATCTTTTTCCGAAAGATTTTTATGTGAAAATTAATAAAAATGTAAAATTTGCTTTAAAATCATTTGAGTTGACTTCGGTAAACGTCCTGAAAAAGTGGACATGGATCAGTATTTTGATGGTCCCTGGGGGTCCATATCATAATTTGAAACTTGGACGTATGGCCGGAATCCAATTCGGAAGTCCCTAGCTTGAATTATCGTAACTTGTTGAAAACTAGAAGTTTAAAGGTTTACAGAAATTTCAAGTTTGACTGATCTTTCAATTTGTTGCAACCCGGTCCAGATTCTGGTTTCAAAACTTGGTATAAGTTCATTACAGTATTTAACCACGGCAAAGAATGCTAGGCCTAAAGAAAACAGCTCAACAAGGGAAAACAAATATGTAGCGACGATCCCACAATATACAATTCAACACCAAGGAAGCTAAAACGAGTCATGTAATTCCAAATAAAGACAAGTCAACCAAGATATACGATATCTAAACTTCTTTTATGGTTGAGCAATTATGAATAATATTCAAACATTCAATTAAGCATGAGCAGCGAAAAGATAATCATAACCTCAATTACGACTTAACAAATATAGAATCAGATAATAATAATTACAAATCAAGATAAGTAGTTAGTAAAAGATAACATGAAAATAGAAGAGGTAAAATCTTCAGTTAAGTCAAATAAGAGTGAAATAGGAAATAAGAGTAAATCCTAAATCAATTAATTCTAATTTAAGCATGTAGAGGTGAAACTAGTAAATAGGAACACAATCATATCAAGAAAAACTTTATACTTAGTGAATATAAGGACCTAAGAATCCTAAAGGCCAACTTTCCACAAATAAGTCTGAGCACGCACTCGTCACCTCGCATACACAGACTACAATCAACAAAAAAGATTCAAATCCTAAGAAAAAATCCCCACATATGGTTAGGCAAGGTACTTACCTCAAAGAAGACAAATTGATACTCAAAAATGAACTTCTCGGGTGAAATGGGCTCTAGAAGATTCAAATCTAACCAAAATAACATCAAAACACAAATAAAATTTATTAGAAATTATTCCAAATCATACGGTCTCAATTTTTATCAAAATCCAAAAATCGACTCAAAAGTCAACCATGGGCCTGCACCTCAGAACCTGACAAATTATACAAAACCAAAACACTCATTCCGATACAAGTTCAACCATACTAAAATTATCAAATTTTGATATCATTACATCTCTCTAATCATAATTTTTCATTTGGAAAACTTTCTTCAAAAACCACCATTTTTCTCAACTCAAAACATAAATTAAATGATTAAAATAAAGATAAAATCATGGAATATAATAGATTCTATGTGAAGAATACTTAACCAATTGATTTTTCTTGAAAAACTCACAAATAATTAGTCAAAAACAAACTCTACAAGTTAAAATATGATAAAAATGGCTTAACCCTCGATTTGAAGATCTTATATTCTACCCAGGTGTTTAATGAATCGCGATCGCGAAGAAAGAAAAAGTCTATTGCCAAAAATGTATTCCGCGATCGCATATAGAAAGGTGGGATCGCGAAGAGGAAAACTGTCGAGGCCAAGTACTGCACTACGCGATCACGGAAAATAACATGTAATCACAGAAGAGGAAGGGAAAATCAAAAGTTGTTACCGCTAAGCTATGAAAACGCGGGCACTAAGATGCGAACGTGGGGAAGGAAGAAGAATACATACGTGATCATAGACTAACCTATGTGAACGCGAAGAAGGAAAAATATGGCAGGCCAATAGTACACTACGTGATCGCGACTGGAACTACGCGATCGCGAAAGAGAACATCAGACACCAGAACCTGCAATCATAAAATAGAAGAAATTGGCCTGAAGCCCATCCAAAACATACCCCAAGCGCAGTATAAATACACAAACAAGTTCTATAACCTAACAAGGACTCGCTCGGGGTCTCAAATTACATCAAACAACACCAAAAATGCAAATCGCGCCAAGAATCAAACTTATGAACTTTCAAATCTTCCAACTTCTAAAACTCGTGACGAAACCTCTCAATCAACCTGGAATAATGCTAAATTTTGCAGACAAGTCCCAAATGACATAACGGAGCTTTTCAAACTCACAGAATTTCATTCCGATCTCGATATCATAAAAGTCAACTATTAGTCAAACTTCTCCATCTTTCAAACTTCAACTTTTCCAATCTTTGTCGGAATGCTTCAATTTAACTTACGGACTTCCAAATCTAATTTCGGACACGCGCCCAAGTATGAAATCCCCATGCAACGCTACTGATATCATCCAAAACTTATTTCGGAGCTATTTACTCAAAAGTAAAATTTCGATCAAATTCTCGCCGCTTAAGCTTCCAAAATTAGAATCTTTCTTCTAATTCGACTCTGAATCATCCAGTAACTGAATTCAACTATGCATGTAAGTCGATACACATAATATGAAGCTTCTCAAGACCTTATATGCCCTAACAGAACTTAAATTCTTAAAACAACCAGCCGGATCGTCACATCTACTTATTATTATTGATATTTACATGTTGGAATAAGGGTGGATAGTGTTGTATGGTGGGCTTGGGCTGCGTGCTGAAATAGCTTATGTGTTTTCTATTCCTTACTATATTGTATTGACTTTGGTGCTTTCGTATGAGACTCTAAGGATTGGTGTTTATGGTATTTACTGGTTTTCTTTTAGGATTGAGTTATTTCCATGAGTTAACTGCATTATTTCATTTTCATATTTTCCTTTCCTGTCAATATATATTGTGTATAGTTTATCGTAAGTAACCCACCTTAGCCTCCTCACTACTTCATCGAGGTTAGGCTCGACACTTAAGGATTGAGTTATTTCCATGATTTAACTGCCTTTATTTCATTTCCATATTTTCCTTTCCTATCAATATTTTATACTGCGTACAGGTTGTTGTAAGTGAATTGTCTTAGCCTCGTCTCTACTTCATCGAGGTTAGGATTGGCACTTACAGAGTACATGGAGTCGGTTGTACTCATACTGCACTCTACACTTCTATGCAGATTTTGGAGTCGGTCCTAGCGGCGATCCATAGATTGCTCGGGTCGGCTATTGAGTGTGGACTTGAGATACAACTGCTCGGCATTCGCATCCCCTAAAGTCCCCTTCTATTTTATCTTAGATATGTATTTTATTTCAGATAGCTTTACTTTAACTCATACCTTTATATGTACTATTCTAGTAGTTAGTGAACTTCTGACACCAAATTCTTGGATGTACTTATATATTTCAATTATTATGGCTTTTTGCACTTTATTTCAGTTTTATCTTAGTTATTTTAAAAATTAACATCAGTTAAATTTGAATTGTTTAAAAATGTCTTAAGACTAATCTAACGTTCGCTTGCCTAGCAAGTGATATGTTAGGCGCCATCAGAGTCTCGATGGAGGAAATTCCGGATCGTGACGATAATATATTGAAATTATCATCTACAATGTTCTAGTAATCTAATTAATTGCTATCTAGGATTAGTAATGCTTTGATTGGAAAGATATTGAACTAAAGTTAGCTATTAAAATAAAAAAAAGTTAATAATTGACCACAGAAAGACAAGAGTTGAGCAACATAGAAATAATCAATGGGAAAAATGAGGGTCACAATATGGTAGGTGCAAGAGAGCTATTCGGGATCTAACTCTAGTTAAATTCACTTCTAGTGTTCTAATGATTCTGACGAATTTACTCGATGATTCATTCAATCATATAGTCAAGACTCCTCTCTCGATTAAATTTTAACTCTACGAGATATTCTAACATAAAGCACTATGAAGGTACGCAAATACGTTAATGGACTGGTCTTTAGGAAAACGTCTCTTGAATATTCTCCTAACTTGGTTTAGTCAACCATTCAAAAATCTCTTTCGATTACCTAGAAAAATTGCTAAAGTAAACCAAACAAAATAATGCAAAGATAATCATCCAAATATTTCTCTTTCGATTGAATAATTCGGTGAACAAAATTGTAATCACTTCAAAGCTCCATAAACGAATTCATGCAAATAACTAGGGCTAAAATTCGCAAATATCAATCAAAGCACCATATCCGTCAAATCCTAAAGTAAACTACTACATAATCATGGAGAAAGTACTCACACATAAAGTTGAATAAGAAAATATGAATTCAATCCAAACTCGGGTGTAGAGTTGAGCAAAGAATAATGAATCCTTGTGCCTTAGAGTCTCCAATACTCTTCCAATCTTCCGTAAGTGAGAAGTCCTCTAAAAATCATTTATTTGATGTATTAATACCATGTAGAAATAGGTACGGACAAAAGTACTCTTTCTAAACCTAAGTTAAAAATTGGACAGCAAAAATAGACAAACGCGATGCACCATGTGCCACACACGTGAGCTTTTTCTGAGAGTTGATTTTTTCACTCTGCAAAAAATTTGCACTACTGCGGCGTGCCCCGCAGCGCAGGGCGCGATGCGGTAGTATATTTTTCTCAGAGTAGGAATTTTAACATCCACACTCTATTCTTGAATCCCGAATATGATCGCGGCTTAATTTATTGGGTTTCTACTCAGACTTCAAAGAAGTAATTCATCCATTTTAGTTCTAAACTTATTTTTTAAGAGAGCACATCCTACACAGTATAATACACATAAATACGAAATACTAACAGTTAAGCTCAAACATAATAAAAGTGCAATAATTAAAGTAAGAAATATAACTAAAAATGTGAATTTCTAGCCTAACATAATGTAAAACTACGTTCTAATCATCTATTGAGAAAGGGAGGGACGAGGTAGAAAATAACATATGTACAGTAATTGAGAATTTCAAATGAAACAAGTGTGTCATCGCATAAACTTACCTGCACCCCATGTGTATATCATATTATTATTTTTCTATCTCATGATTTATAATTAGCATCAACATTTTCTGCTAGTACCTTTTTCTCTCTCTCTTTCCTTTTTGTCATTATTCGAGGAAAATTGATGAGTTTGTCTTCATTGTAACTTGTTAATTTGATTTTATGGAAATATAGTGACATTATTGCGTTTCATTATTCCAACTTTGTTGGTACTTTTCTTACATTATACG
>MU744556.1:72312-102503 GCA_026770625.1 Nicotiana glauca | reverse complement strand
TTTATCACACACACACACACACACACATATATATATATATATATATATATATATATATATAAGCACGAGTAATTGATGTTAAATGTTGAAAGACCAAAATATTCCTGAAACATTGATAGACCTTTATACCCTTAAATATTTGTATAAATTGAGAATATAATTATAAATTACCAATGGAGGAATTATTTTTCGATTTAAATTACACATACACTACCCTACTTGGATTAGAAAGGCACAATCATAGTTTTCTTTAGAAAAAAATATTTTTCCTAATTAGACGAAATAATTGTCACCTAAAGCACCACTAAACCCCCTACTCAAGCAATCGGGATGTTAGGGGCTAAACTACTCCACAAAGTATGCATGAAATCATATGTAGAGTCAAAGTTGGAGTCTACTTTTGAATTTGTTTAGCCTTGTACATCGATGTCCGTATAAATATAAAATTTGTTGTGTATGCTTGATATTTGGTTCTCCATTTTCTATAGGACTTCTATTTATTGGATGAATTCATGTAGCAAAAGAATAAGTCTAATATTCCTATAATAGAAATCATGTTCCACATTAATCATTATAACATTTTAGGGAGTGTTACACATAATTTTTGGTATTGCTGTCGAAAGAAGCAAAGTTTTCCAAATGTATTATTAGTTGATCTCTTCTTCTTTTTTTCCTTTTCAAAATTGGGTAATGCTTTAGTTTAGAGTCATATATACGAATTTGACGTCAATGACTACTTTTGTCATATTCTCAATTATTGTGCTTTGGTTTACGGCCATATTATAGGTTGCCTTCTATATACTTTTTAGCTGCTAATGCTTTTTCGTCTGATTTTATTTCTCCAAGAGTTACTGAGTTATATCGAAGCAATTATTGAAATTAAAATTCTATTTAAAATCAAATTGAACTTGTAGTGATCATTCTAATAGCATGCATTGAATTTCTATTCATCTAACAATTGGATCATATATTATTTTAATACATGAAGAGATGTATTAAGATATCTTTCATGACAATATCAACTATATTAGATAATATTTTACAGTTTTTTCTTATCTATTGCAAGTGTTTTGTGTAGGGTAATTAATGGAATCAGATTTGGAAGAAAAATTGTAACGACCCGACCGGTCATTTTGAGCTCTAGCACATCGTTCAATAGTCTGAGGCCATGAGCAGCTTCACTTCAGGTATTATGACTTATACACGTGGTCGGAATTGAATTTCGGGAAGTCCGGAGTTGATTTGGAAAGAGAATTCTCATTTCGGAAGCTTTAAGTTGGAATAATTAATAAAGATTAGATTTTAGAGTAAACGACCTCAGAATTGGGATCTGAAGGTTCCTCCAGGTTCGTATGATAATTTCGGACTTGGGCGTATGCCCGGATTAGGTTTTGGATGACCCGGGGAAATTTTGGCGCCTATTGTGGAAGTTGGTATTTTTGAAAGAATTTTATAAGTTTGGGTTGAAGTGTATTTCAGTGTTATCGATATCCGTTTGGGGTTTTGAGTCTGCGAATAGCTCCGTATGGTGATTCTGATATTGGAAGCGCGATCGGAAATGAATTCAGAGGTATGTGGGTCATTTTGGATTCATTTGTCTAAAGATAGAAAATTGAAGGATTTTGAGAAGTTTGACAGGAAGTGGACTTTTTGATATCGGGGTCGGATTCCGATTCTGAAAGTTGGAGTAGGTCCGTAATGTTGAATATGATTTGTATGTAAAATTTGAGGTCAATCGAGCGTGATTTGATAGGTTTAAACATCGAAAGTAGAAGTTTAAAATTCTAAAGTTCATAAGGCTTAGATTGGAGGTTGATTCATAATTTTAGCATTGTTTGATGTTATTTGAGGCCTCGTGGAAGTCCGTAATGTGTTTTGGGATTGGGTGATCGGTTAGGGTCCCGGGCGCCTCGGGTGGATTCTGGGTGGTTAATTTGGATAAAAAGCTACTGTTGATTGCTGGTATCTAGTTTCCTTCTTCGTGAATGCGAAGTGAGTCCCGCGTTCTCGAAGAGGAAAGTGGGAGGTTGCTGGATTTGGCTTTCGCGAACGCGTAGAGGAAATCACGAACGCAAAGGGGTGGGCTGAGCTACTACACGAACGCGAGGGAGTGATCACGAACGCGTAGAAGGAAAACCTAGGCCTCAGGTCATTGGCCTACACGAACGCGAGGCCTGGTATGTGAACGCGAAGAGGCTGGGTAACTGGCCTTCGCGAACGCGAGCAACAAGTCGCGAATGCGAAGAAGGGCAAATCTAGGCTGGGTAGAATGTTTAAAATCGGGGTTTGAGTTCATTTCAGCCATTTTTCTCTTGGCTTGGGCGATTTTTCGAGCTTTTGAAGAAGGGATTCCGTCATTCATCATGAGGTAAGTAATTTATGTTAGTTTTAAGCTAAGCACATGATTTAATACGAATTTGGACATGGTAATTGGTAGAAATTTGGGGGTTTAAGGAAGACCTAAAAAATTAGTATTCTTGGATTTTGACCACGATTTTGGGTATGGAATTAAGAGAAAATCATATATTTGAGTTCGTGAGCCCGGACTCATAATAGAGGTTTCAGGAATGTTCTAGTGAGCCTGGCTCAGGATGGGATATTGATGTCGTAGTGATTTTACCCCGTGCAACAACGTTGGAAGATGTCAAGAAGTGATTTCCACATGTGGGTTATTCCCTGTGAGCAGGTTAGCGGTTGCGTGGTTGGCAAGGCTTCTGTGAAGATTTCTATTTGTTATACAGGAAAGAGATCGGTCATGCAAATATGGTTGATGATTCAGAGTAAGTTATTTCAGCTACAAGAAAAGAGCATAAGTGATAATTTGGGCAAAGGAATTGTTAAAGGTGTGCTATGATTGTCCTAATTGGCTCATGCTCAGACTTGGGGAAGAATTCAGGATTCATGCCTTGCATGGATGCATATTTTTAGGGAAGTGATTCTGCCGGGTGCTTCGTCGATGGGAATGTGTTAGAAGATTTATAGAACTGATTACTCGGGGCCAATTCAGAGCGGGTGGCTCTCAACATTGGTCCTAGTAAATTCAAAGATTAAAAATGTGGCACCTAAAGATTTAAGACGCAATGTGTTTAGGAATCGGGCTTGTGAAGAAGATCACGATATGAGGCTCAGAATGTTCTATGATATTTTGATGTAAAACATAGCATTAAGAAGAAAAGAAGAAAAAGGACTTCGAATTCGTAGATGAATTATCAGAATGGATGTGCCAGTTGAGATGCGAATGTACGCACAAGGAAGGTATGAAATGGTTCGTGGGATTTGGAACAACATGGTCTCGTATTTCAAGGCCACTCGGGTGGAGTGCATTATGTGTTGAATGAAGTTATTAGTACTCTAAGGCAATCAAAGATAAAATTGGAAGAAAATAGATTGATTAGCCATAATTGAATTTGCATATTGGTGGTAGTGATCAGTTTCTGCAGCGTGACCAACTTATGCAAGTGATTAGTCGTGGTATGTGTGAGGCCTGCCGGACGCTGTAATTGAAGTTATTAAGGAGTATTTTACTATTATGGCCTATCACGTGTAGGCGGATATCGGAAGGGCTACGGTGTCTTAGACCACTAATTAGAGATTTGCATATTTCCATGGTCATGAGAATTCACCTGTGTGTTGCTATGGTTCTCCTGAAGTGAGTTAAGTGAAAAGCTTTTATAGGATGAAGTATTGATTAGTTAGCGATTCTAGATTTATAAGGAAAGATCGTCTTCTATCGTATATAGGCATGTTGGGTGTAGAGAATAGTATGGAATTCGAAGTGAGGATCAAGGTTGCAGTTCAGTTTTGGCAAGGATGTTACAAGCTCGTATGAGCGAGTTTCAGTGTTTAAAGTAAGCTGGTATTGTCTTCAGCGTCACCTGAGAGCGGTATTTTGTGAAAAGGTTTTGCATCCTAGTTGAAGATCCTTGATCGCTTTTCAGCGTGAGTACGGTCGGTGGTTTGGATGTGCTGACTGATTATCCATTGCGGAAGGTTATGGGAGCGTGCCCCACAGGAAGGTTGTATAAGTGTGACATGTAGTCACTTGTTTGGTTGGAGGATTAAACCAAGTATGAAGATTGTGGTGATACCATTGATTTGGGAATAGATGCTTGGAGGGCACTTAAGTTATTGAGTTGTCGACTGGATGATTACTCTAGTTATGATGGTTGTTCTTATGTGTTATGTGAGAAAGGGGGATTATTATGGACCTTTGAAAGGTTATTATCCTAGTTCAGTGCGATCAGAATCAGCTTGAGGTCGGTGGATGGATTCAAATGTGAATATAGGCTCTATATCAGGCCAAATGTGTTCATTTCAGCAATGCGCTCCTTATGGAAGGGGAGTCGGGGTGTTATTTTGTCGTCAGCTATTTCATGTAATGATATAATGCACCGTATAAGTTGCGAGATGTCTTGGTAAATTTCCTATGTGTTGAGGTTCCGCATAGCGATGAGGTTATATGAGTAGGATAACTCTTGAGATTCAGATCGTATATCGCACCTCAGTTCTGCTTGAGTTTTGTAGCTTATAGCGCTATATGTTCCCTCATGGAGGGTATTATGCACTTAGCGTATTTATGACCGATATTCGATATTTTGTTGTAATGGGCAATCTAGCTCGATGTACATCTCCTTAGGTGAGTGATATGTTATTTGGATCGGGTTGTGCGCCGCAACAATGTGAGGCTGAGTATAGTTTTCTATATTCTATTTTTTTATGCCTTGCTTCCTATTTTCCAAAGAAAGTCCATATTAGTGCGTGAGTTGAGTAGTTCCTTCTAGAGTTCGTCTTCCTTTCGTAACACCTTCGAATTGGAAGCCTATCGGCACATTGTGGCATCATGTGAGATTTTTGGTCATGTTCGGGATAGCTTATTGCCTGTGTAGTTCGTATTGGGTGAGACGAGATCATAAGATTTAGGATCAGTTGTAACGACTCGGCCGGTCATTTTTGGAATTTACGCCCCAATCCCCCATTAACTGCTTCCCCTAAGTTCATTTCTGCTATTTTGGTTTGTCGGGACATTCGGTGTTAGGATTCGGAGTGTTTTGGGACACTTAGTCCCTAAATGAGAGCTTAAGAGTTGAAAAATAGTCCGTATTCAGAACAGTGTGAAGACGACCTCGGAATGGCAATCTGATGGTTCCGTTAGCTCCGTAAGGTGATTTCGGGGTTGGGAGCGTGTTCGGAATATATTTTGGAGGTTCTTAGCTCATTTAGGCTTGAAATGCCGAAGTTTGAATTTTTGAAGTTTCCAATCCGATAGTGAGTTTTTGATCCGAGGGTCGGATTTGGATTCCGGAATTTGTTGTAGCTCTGTCATGTCATTTGGGATGTGCGTGCAAAATTTCAGGTCATTCGGACGAGGTTTGGTTAGGTTTTTTATCGAAAGCGTGTTTTGTTGGAATTTGAAGTTCTTATGCTTGAATATTTGATTTAATTGGATTTCTGGTGTTGTTTTAGGTGTTTTAAGGGTTGGTACAAGTTTGAATGAGGTATTAGGTGGTATTGGTGCTTTTGGTTGAGGTCCCGGGGGCCTCCGGGTGATTTCGGGTGGTTAACGAGGGAAAATATCTAAGTTGCAGCTGGTGCCTTTATTCTTCATGTATTTTTGCTTCTGCGGTTTTAGGGCCGCAGAAGCGGAGCTCAGAAGCGGGCCCCCTTATCGCAGAAGTGAGATTTGGTTCCCCCCTCAGGAACCGCAGAAGCGGTTATTTATCCGCAGAAGTGGAGCTGCAAAAGCGGCTAGGCATCCGTAGAAGCGAAGCGTGGGCTCAAGGTGAGGTCCGCGGAAGCGGACGAAATTTCGCAGAAACGGTATCGCTCCAGTGATCTATGGACCGCAAAAGCGTAAAATGGAATGGTAAGTGGAAGCCACAGAAGCGGCACTTTGACTGCATATGCGGGATCGCGGAAACGGTCCCTTGTCCGCAGAAGCGAAAATGTCTATGCAGATATAGAAAATTCGAGGGTTTTGACTTCATAAGTTAGAAACTCAATTTGAGCATGGGAGAAGGCAATTTCGAGTGGAGTTTGAAGAGAAAATCATTCGGTAACGTTTCTTTGATCCCTTTTTATTACATTCCATCACTATATAGCTAAATACGTCATTTGAAATTCGATTTCTATCTTAAGTTGTTCAATTGTACTACATGAAGCATGCTAGGCTAGCTCTATCTGCTACTCCGTTTCTTCCTACTTATCCCTTAGTGTGTTTCTGGCTGTGATTGCGCTTTTATTTTGGGACTACGGGGCGGTATCCCGGGAGATCCCCCTGCACTTTGATTTTGGGACTACGGGATGGTATCCCGGAAAATCCCCCTGCACTTTTATTTTGGGACTATGGGACGGTATCCCGGGAGATCCCCCTGCACTTTTATTTTGGGACTACGGAACGGTATCCCTGGAGATTCGTTGATACTAGTACGAGAGTTAGACTACGGGACGGTATCCCGGGTGATCCATTGGACAGTTGAGGAGAGGGCTACAGGACGGTATCTTGGGAGACCCTCATTGGTACTTGAGATTGAGTTGTGGTTACCCTGTGTTTCTGCTTTATCCTGGTAGTTATCATTTTTTCGTTGATTTGCCTTACTACACTGCTGCGTTTATTATTTTGTCAGATTTCCACATTGTTAATTATTGCTACTGTTATATTTTTGCCTCAGTAGAGCCCTGACCTTTCCTCGTCACTACCCAACCGAGGTTAGGCTTGGCACTTACTGAGTACTGCTGTGGTGTACTCATGCCCTTCCTGTGCATGTTTTTCTTGTGCAGATCATATAGGTAACTCTACTGGGGCGCACTATCCTTGAGGCGAGGAGATATACGGAGACTTCGAGGTATATCTGCAGCGTCCGCAGACCGAAGAGTCTTCTTTCTTATTCTAGTTGTAGAGCTGTTATCCTATCATACTTTTGATGTAGTTATTTTGGAGATTAGAGTACTTATTGGAATTCTATTAGCCTGTGTTTTCCCGCGAGTTTCCGGGTTTTGGGATTTGGTTGTAGACTTCCGCATATTCTTAGAGTTGTACATGCCGGACGGCCTTATACTCAGTTGTTATTTTTCATATGTTCAGTTTTAATTGGTTTTTCCGCAAATATTATATCTTTTCTGCAAAATTTGGCTTACCTGGTCGTGGGGACTAGGTGCCATCACGACATGTTCACGATCGGTGAACTAGGGTCGTCACAAGTTGGTATGAGAGCTCTAGGTTCATAGTAGTCACGGGACACATGCCGGTTTATTAGAGTCTCGCTGATCGGTACGTAGACGTCCGTATTTATCTATGAGAGGCTATGTAACTGGTTAGGAAAGATCCTCAGTTCTTTTGAATTCCTTGTCGTGCGATATTTTGACATCAATTCTAAACTTCTGTCTTCTATTCTCTCACAGATGGTGAGGACATGTGCTACACGAGAGGACCAGGCACCCGCGCCCCCTGCTGCCACAGTCAGAGCCCGGGGTCGGGGTAGTGGTCGAGGACGCGGACGAGGTGCAGCCACAGCATCCGCGCAAGCTGCCGCTGAGGTATCACCAGCATATCCAGTTGGAGCTCAGGCACCTGGTACACCTACTACAGCTACTACTACTCCAGCACTCCAGGAGACTCTGGCTCAGTTCATGAGCATGTACACTACCTAGGCTCAGGCGGAGTTACTTCCCCTCACCGCAGCCACATCCCAGGCTGGGGGAGGGGCCCAGACTCCCGCATCCCTCACTCCTGAGCCGAGAGTGCAGATGGAGCAGGTCCCAGAGGTTATTCCTGTACCACCTACAGCACCAGCACATCCCGGGGATGGGTCAGCTGTCTCCGAGGACGAGCAGCGTTGGCTAGAGAGGTTCAAGAAATATGATCCCCCAGTGTTTAGTGGCCTAGTATCAGATGACGCCTTGGGATTCTTGGAGGAGTGTCATCGCATTCCTTGCACTATGTGCATAGTGGAGTCTGGTGGGGTTTCTTTCACCGCCTTTCAACTTCGGGGAGCCGCCTATGATTGGTGGCGTACTTATGAGTTAGACAGTCCAGTCGAGTCTGCCTCACTGACTTGGACCTAGTTCTCAGACATGTTTATGAGGGAGTTTGTTCCCCACAGCCTCAGGGATTCATGGCGCGCGGAGTTTGAGCATTTGCGCCAGGGTGCTATGACAGTCTCAGAGTATGCCATCCGTTATACCAGGTTGGCTAGACATGCACTGACTTTGGTTGCCACAATTCGGGAGAGAGTTCGAAGGTTTATCGAGGGTCTTATTCCGCCCATCCAGTCCAGCATGGATCGAGCGTTAGAGATGGATATTCTTTACCAGCAGGTAGTGAGCATTGCTAGGAGGATTGAGGGTATGCTCGCTAGGGAGCAAGGGGAGAGGGAGGCCAAGAGGTCTCGAGAGTCGGGCTACTACTCTGGTGCTCGTACCCCTTCCGCTGGTCGTTATGGTAGGGGTTATTCTGGTCGTCCTGTACATTCAGCCTTGCCAGCAACCGGTAGTACTCCAGCTCCGCCTGCACCTCAGGAGCCTTATTACTCGCCCCCAGTTTCTAGCGCGCCTCCTGCGTGGGGTGCTTTCAGAGATCAGTCCAGCAGACCTAGATCCAGTCAGTCACAGCCACCACGTCCTCCCAGAGCTTGTTTCGAGTGTGGCGATACACGTCACATGGTTAGGGACTGTCCTAGACTTGGTAGGGGTGCATCTTAACAAACTGCTCAGCCACAGCGTGCTTCTCAGAGTTCTCAGGCTATGGTTCCAGCTTCTACTGCTGCCCCACTTGCCCAGCCAGCCTGGGGCGGAGGCCGGGGAGATAGGGGTTGGGCCAGATATTATTGCATTCCCGCTCGTACTAAGGTGGTTGCCTCTGATTCTATCATCACAGGTATTATTCTGGTTTTTCACAGAGAGGCATCAGCTCTATTCGATCCAGGCTCTACTTACTCATATGTGTCCTCTTATTTTGCTTCACATTTGGGTGTGCCTAGGGATTCATTGACTGCCTCGTTTGTGTTTCTACCGCTGTGGGAGATTCTCTTGTTGTGGACCACATTTATCGGTCATGTCTGGTTACTATTCGTGGTTTTGAGACCAGGGCAGATCTATTACTACTCGGTATGGTTGACTTTGATATTATTCTGGGCATAGACTGGTTGTCACCCCATCATGCTATTCTTGATTCTCACGCTAAGACCGTGACACTGGCTATGCCAGCTGTTCCACGTATTGACTGGAGTGTTACTTTAGATCATACTCCCAGCAGAGTTATCTCTTTCCTTAAAGCTCAACGTATGGTTGAGAAGGGGTATGCCGCGTATTTAGCTTATGTGAGAGATGTCAGTGTTGACACCCTTTCTGTTGATTCAGTTCTAGTGCTACGGGATTTCCCCGATGTGTTTCCAGCTGATCTTCCGGGCATGCCGCCCGATAGAGATATTGATTTTCGCATTGATCTGTTGCCGGGCACTCAGCCCATTTCTATTCCTCCGTATCGCGTGGCTCCTCCTGAGTTGAAGGAGTTGAAAGATCAATTGCAGGAATAGCTGGGTAAGGGTTTTATTCGGCCCAGTGTTTCTCCATGAGGTGCTCCTGTCTTGTTTGTGAAGAAAAAGGATGGTTCTATGCGTATGTGCATTGATTATCGCCAGCTGAATAAGGTTACAGTGAAGAACCGATATCCTTTACCTTGTATTTATGATTTGTTTGACCAGCCTCAGGGCGCACAGGTGTTTTCCAATATTGATTTGTGCTTAGGTTATTATCAGTTGAAGATTCGGGAGCCAGATATCCCCAAGACTGCTTTCAGGACTCGGTATGGTCATTATGAGTTCCTTGTTATGTCTTTTGGGCTGACTAATGCCCCGGCAACTTTTATGCATTTGATGCACAGTGTATTTAGGACATATCTTGACTCATTCGTTATCATTTTTATTGATGATATTCTGCTATATTCCCGGAGCCGGGAAGATCATGAGCAGCACCTTAGGACAGTGCTCTAGACTCTGAGAGAGAAGAAATTATATGCAAATTTCTCAAAATGCGAGTTTTGGCTGAGTTCTGTGGCATTCCTAGGTCATGTGGTATCGAGTGAGGGCATTCGAGTGGATCCGAGGAAGATGGAGGTCGTGCAGGGTTGGCCCAGGCCCTCCTCAACTATAGAAATTTGCAGTTTCCTCGGCTTGGCGGGTTATTATCGCCGCTTTGTGGAGGGGTTTTCATCGATTGCGGCCCCTATGACTAGATTGAATCAGATAGATGCCCCATTTCAGTGGATAGAGGAGTGTGAGGTGAGCTTCCAAAAGCTCAAGATAGCTTTGACTTTAGCCCCAATCTTGATGCTGCCTACCGGTTCAGGATCCTATACAGTTTATTGTGATGCCTCACGGGTTGGACTTGGAGCGATGTTGATGCAAGACGGTAGGGTGATTGCCTACGCGTCTAGACAGTTGAAGGTACATGAAAAGAACTACGCTGTCCAGGATTTTGAGTTAGCTGCTATTGTTCATGCCTTGAAGATTTGGCGTCATTATTTGTACGGGGTGCCTTCTGAGATCTATACTGACCATCGGAGTTTGCAGCACTTGCTTAAGCAGAAGGACCTGAATATGTGTCAGAGGAGGTGGTTAGATTTGTTAAAGGATTATGATATTACTATTGTTTATCACCCGGGCAAGGCCAATGTAGTAGTCGATGCCTTGAGTCGCCGGGCGGAGAGTTTGGGGAGTTTGGCATATTTACCAGCCTCAGAGAGACCTATGGCGATGGATGTTTAGGCCTTAGCCAGCCAGTTCGTGATATTGGACCTTTCGGAGCCCAGTCGGGTTCTAGCTTGTGTGGTTTCTCGGTCTTCCCTATTTGATTGTATCAGGGAACGACAGTATGATGACCCTCACTTGCTTGTTCTTCAGGACAAATTTCAGCGTGGTGATGCCAGGGATGTGACCATCGGGGATGATGGGGTATTAAGGATGCAGGGCCGGATTTGTGTGCCCAATATCGATGATCTTCGAGAGTTGATTCTAGCAGAGGCCCGTAGCTCGCAGTATTCCATCCATCCGGGTGCCGCAAAGATGTATCAGGACTTGAGGCAGCACTATTGGTGGAGGCGGATGAAGAAGGATATAATTGAATATGTGTCTAGATGCCTCAACTCCCAGCAGGTGAAGTATGAGCACCAGCGTCCGGGTGGGTTGCTTCAGCAGATTAAGATCCCAGAGTGGAAGTGGGAGCGTATCACCATGGACTTCGTATATGGACTCCCACGGACCGTAAAGAAGTTTGATTCTATTTGGTTCATTATGGACCGGCTGACCAAGTCTGCTCATTTCATACCTGTGTGTACCACTTATTCATCAAAGCGGTTGGCGGAGATTTATATCAGGGAGATCGTCCTTTTGCATGGTATTCCAGTTTCTATCATCTCAGACAGAGGTACTCAGTTTACATCGCGGTTCTGGAGGGCCGTGCAGCAGGAGTTAGGCACTCGGGTGGAGTTGAGCACGGCATTTCACCCCCAAACGGACGGACAATCCGAGCGCATTATTCAGATTCTGGAGGATATACTCCATGTGTGCGTGATTGAGTTTGGAGGGTCATGGGATCATTTCCTTCCACTGGCGGAGTTTGCTTACAACAACAGTTATCAGTCCAACATTCAGATGGCGCCGTATGAGGCCTTATATGGTAGGAGGTGTAGATCTCTAGTGGGTTGGTTTGAGCCCGGTGAGGCCAGGCTATTGGGCACAGAGATGGTTCAGGATGCAATGGAGAAGGTTAAGGTGATTCAGGATAGACTCCGTGCAGCCCAGTCCAGACAGAAGAGTTACGCAGACAAGAAGGTTCGTGATGTTGCATATATGGTAGGTGAGCGGGTTCTGCTTCGGGTCTCGCCTATGAAGGGCGTCATGAGGTTTGGAAAGAAAGGGAAGCTGAGTTCGAGGTTTATAAGGCCTTTTGAGATCTTGAGGCGAGTTGGGGAGGTTGCTTATGAGCTTGCCTTACCACCAAGCCTAGTCGGAGTTCATCTGGTATTTCATATTTCGATGCTCCGGAGATATCACGGTGATCTATCGCACGTGTTGGATTTCAGTTCAGTCCAGTTGGATAAGGATCTATCCTATGTTGAGGAGCCAGTGGCCATTTTGGATAGGCAGATCAGGAAGTTGAGGTCAAAGAACATTGCTTCAGTGAAGGTCCAGTGGCGGGGTCAGCCGACAGAGGAGGCGACTTTGGAGACCGAGTAGGCTATGCGCAGCCAGTACCCTCATCTTTTTGCTACTTCAGGTATGTTCTCCAAGCTCGTTTGAGGATGAACAAATGTTTAAGTGTAGGAGGATGTAACGACCTGGCCGGTCGTTTTTGGAATTTACGCCTCGATCCCCCCCATTAACTGCTTCCCCTAAGTTCATTTCTGCTATTTTGGTTTGCCGGGACGTTCGGTGTTAGGATTCGGAGTGTTTTGGGACACTTAGTCCCTAAATGAGAGCTTAAGAGTTGAAAATGGTCCGTATTCGAAACAGTGTGAAGACGACCTCGGAATGGAAATTCGATGGTTCCGTTAGCTTCGTTATGTGATTTCGGTGTTGGGAGTGTGTTCGAAATGTATTTTGGAGGTTCGTAGCTCATTTAGGCTTGAAATGCCGAAGTTCGAATTTTTGAAGTTTCCGGTCCGATAGTGAGTTTTTGATCCGAGGGTCGGCTTTGGATTCCATAAGTTGCTGTAGCTCCGTCATGTCATTTGGGATATGTGTGAAAAATTTTAGGTCATTCGGACGAGGTTTCGTTAGGTTTTTGATCGAAAGCGTGTTTTGTTGGAATTTGAAGTTCTTAGGCTTGAACCTTTTGATAATTGGATTTTCGGTGTTGTTTTAGGTGTTTTAAGGATTGGTACAAGTTTGAATGAGGTATTAGGTGGTATTGGTTCTTTTGGTTGAGGTCGCGGGGGCCTCGGGGTGATTTCGGGTGGTTAACGGGGGAAAATCTCTAAGTTGCAGCTGGTGCCTTTATTCTTTTAGTATTTTTGTTTCTTCGGTTTTAGGACCGCAGAAGCGGAGTCGCAGAAGCGGCCCCCCTTATCGCAGAACCGATATTTGTCTCCCCCCTCAGGAACCGCAGAAGCGGTTATTTATCCGCAGAAGCGGTGCCGCAGAAGCGGCTAGGCAGCCGCAGAAGAGAAGCGTAGGCTCAAGGTCAGGTCCGCAAAAGCGGACGAAATTCCGCAAAAGCGGTATCGCTCCAGCGATCCATAGATCGCAAAAGCGGAAAATGGAATGTTAAGTGGAAGCCGTAGAAGTGGCACTTTGACCGCAGAAGCGGTCCCTTGTCCGCAGAAGCAAAAATGTCTGTGCAGTTATAGAAAATTCGAGGGTTTTGACTTCATAAGTTAGAAACTCAATTTGAGCACGGGAGAAGGCAATTTCGAGTGGAGTTTGAAGAGAAAATTATTGGGTAACATTTCTTTGATCCCTTTTCATTACATTCCATTATTATATAGCTAAATACATCATTTGAAATTCGAATTTAGGATCAAAACTTGGTAATTTGGGGTAAAAGTTCATAGACCAAACTTTGGGGTTTTGAGGGGGCATTTGACCACCGATTTGGGAGATTTTTTATGGTTAGACTCGTGAGAGTACGGGGGTTCTTAAAATGTAAAAATTATTCGATTCCGAGACGTTGGCTGGAGGGGCATTTTGGTCATTTTACCTATTTTCGTGCCCTGGCTTTAATTTTAATAGTGGAATCAGTTGTTTTCAATATTATTTATGATATGTAATTGAATTTAATAGATTTGGGCCATTTGGATTCAGATATTCGTGGCAAAGGCGTGGTTTCTATTGATATTGAGTCAGTTCGAGGTAAGTGGCTTGTCTAACTTTGTGTGGGGGACCTTTCCCTTTAGGATTTGTTCTTGATATTTGAGTGCCTTGTACGCGAGGTGGCGAGCGCGTAATTGAGCCGATTGATGAAAATCCAGTTTTACTTAAGTTGTTAATATTTAACTTTCTTTCTTATTTGCCTTATCTTACTTGAAGCTTATTATTTGTGCTAGACTAGGAAAGCATGTCTAACTGACATAATTGCCTAATTGCTTAAGTTGTTCAATTGTACTACGTGAAGCATGCTAGGCTAGCTCTATCTGCTACTCCATTTCTTCCTACTTATCCCTTGGTGTGTTTCTGGCTGTGATTGCACTTTTATTTTGGGACTACGGGACTGTATCCCGGGAGATCCCCCTGCACTTTTATTTTGGGACTACAGGTCGGTATTCCGGGAGATCCCCCTGCACTTTTTTTTGGGACTACGGGACGGTATCCCGAGAGATTCGTTCATATTGGTACGAGAGTTAGACTACATGACGGTATCCCGGGTGATCCATTGGACAGTTGAGAAGAGGGCTACAGGACGGTATCCTGGAAGACCCTCATTTGTACTTGAGATTGAGTTGTGGTTACCTTGTGTTTCTGCTTTATCCTGGTATTTATCATTGTTTCGTTGATTTGCCTTACTACACTGCTGCGTTTATTATTTTGTCAGACTTCCACATTGGTAATTATTGCTACTGTTATATTTTTGCCTCAGTAAGGCCCTGACCTTTCCCCGTCACTACCCATCCGAGGTTAGGCTTGGCAATTACTGAGTACCGCTGTGGTGTACTCATGCCCTTCCTGCACATGTTTTTCATGTGCAGATCATACAGGTAACTCTACTCAGGCGCACTATCCTTGAGGCGAGGAGACATACGGAGACTTCGAGGTATATCTGCAGCGTCCGCAGGCCAAAGAGTCTTCTTCCTTATTCTAGTTGTAGAGTTGTTATCCTATCATACTTTTGATGTAGTTATTCTGGAGATTAGAGTACTTATCGGAATTCTATTAGCCTGTGTTTTCCCGCGAGTTTCCGGGTTTTGGGATTTGGTTGTAGACTTCCGCATATTCTTAGAGTTGTACAGGCCGGACGTCCTTATACTCAGTTGTTATTTTTCATATGTTCAATTTTAATTGGTTTTTCCGCAAATATTATATCTTTTCCGCAATACTTGGCTTACCTGGTCGTGGGGACTAGGTGCCATCACGACATGTTCACGATCGGTGAACTAGGGTCGTGACATCAGTGTAATTTGATTTTATGAAGTACATTAAGGAGCTAAGACTATTATTCGGTTCAGAATGAGGTGATGGTTCTTATCAGGAGTAAAGGCTCAATGATTTGTTGATTCGGCGGTTGGGTATGAATTTCTACACATCTCTTCCGTCTTGGCGATATTGTAAGAGTTAGAGCAAGACCTATGTAGGTCATGAGGTGCAATGGGAGCATCAGATTCGTGGAATTTTGACTATTTTGATCAGAGAATGTTATTGTGGTCATGTGAATAAAGCGGTGCAAGGTATGAATTCAGTGAAGGTATGCAGTCATATCCCGGTACAATGTGTGGTGATTGATACGGTATTCGTATGTCGGAAACAGGCCTGGCAAAAAATTCCAGATGTTGGAATTGGGGTCTAAGGCTTATATGCTTAAGTGAAAAAGGGATATCTTCACAGTGATCAAGCAAAAATGGCTAGCTGTGTTGTGATTGCACGGTTAGGTGCTCGAGGTGTTAAACAGTGATTTCGGACAACCCCAGTGTAGTTCTTAGCATGTTCAAGGACGAACGTATGTTTAAGTGGGAGAGAACGTAACAACCTGACCGATCGTTTTGAGCTTTAGTGCGTCGTTCAGCAATCTGAGGTTATGAGAAACTTCACCTCATGTATTATGACTTGTACGCGTGGTCGGAATTGAATTTCGGAAAGTCCGGATATGATTTGGAAAGAGAATTCTCATTTCGGAAGCTTTAAGTTCAAAGAATTAACTAAGATTGGAATTTAGAGTAAACGACCTCGGAATCAGGATCTGAAGGTTTCAGCAGGTTCATATGATGATTTTGGACTTAAGCGTATGCCCGGATCGGGTTTTGAATGACCCGGGGGCATTTTGGTGCCTATTGTGAAAGTTGCCATTTTAAAAAGAATTTCATAAGTTTGGGTTGAAGTGCATTTTAGTGTTATCGATGTCCATTTGGGGTTTCGAATCTGGGAATAGCTTTGTATGGTGATTTTGGTATTGGGAGCGCGATCAGAAGTGATTTCTGAGGTCCGTGTATCATTTTGGACTCATTTGTCTAAAAATAGAAAATTGAAGGCTTTTGAGAAGTTTGATCGGAAGTAGACTTTTTGATATCGGGGTCGGATTCCGATTCCGAAAGTAGGAGTAGGTCCGTAATGTCTACTATGACTTAGTTGCAAAATTTGAGGTCAATCGGACGTGATTTGACTGGTTTAAACATCGAAAGCAGAAGTTTGAAATTCTAAAGTTCAAAAAGCTTGGATTGGAGTTCGATTCCTGATTTTTGCATTGTTTTATTTGATTTTAGGCCATGAGCAAGTCCGTAATATGTTTTGGGACTGGTTGGTATGATTGGTTGGGGTCCCGGAGGTCTCGAGTGGATTCCAGGTGGTTAACGGATCGAATTTGGGTAAAAAGCTGCTACTGATTATTGGTATCTTGTTTCTTCTTCGCAAACGAGAAGGGAGATCCGTGTTTGCGAAGAGGAAAGTGAGAGGCTGCTGGTTTTGGCCTTCACAAACGTCTAGAGGAAATCGCGAACGCGAAGGGGTGGGCTGAGCTAGTGAACGCGGGGGATAGATCGTGAACGCGTAGAAGGAAAAGCTTGGCCTGAGGTCATTGGCCTACGCGAACGCGAGCACTGGTATGCGAACACAAAAGGGCTGGGTAACTGCCTTCGTGAACGTGAGCAACAGGCCGCGAACGCGAAGAAGGGCGGATCTGAGCAGAGCAGAATTTTTAAAATCCGCATTTGAGTTCATTTTATCCATTTTTCTCTTGGCTTGGGCAATTTTTGGAGCTTTTGAAGAGGGGATTCCGTCATTCATCATGAGGTAAGTAATTTATGCTAGTTTTAAGCTAAGCACATGATTTAATACGAATTTGGACATGAAAATTGGTAAAAATTTGGGGGTTTGAGGAAGACCTAGAAAATTAGAATTCTTGGATTTTGACCACGATTTTGGGAATGGAATTAAGAGAAAATCATATATTTGAGTTCGTGAGTTCATGGGTAAAATTTATCTTCAAAAAAATTCGGGATCCGGCACGTGGGCCCGAAGGAAATTTTGTCGACTTTTCGATCTAGGTTAGAAATTGCTATAAATTAGATTGTAGTGAGTAATTGAATATATATTAATGGATTTGCATGGTTATTGGCTAGTTTTGGAGCATTATGCATCTATTCGAGTCTTCGGAAGGGCATGGAATGCCGGCTATGGATCTTCGGAGCGACGTGAGTCTCTTTTCTAACCTTGTAAGAGGGAGTTGTCCCCATAGGTGAAATAATTGGTTATGTGCTCCTATTTGTGGGGGCTACGTACGCACGAAGTGACGAAAGTCCGTGCATAGCTACTATTATGTTTAAGTCCGGATAGTCTAGGACCCAAAAGCATGTTATACTTGGAATATTTGTAATCGTATTGACACTTCGGATTGCTTAAATCACATCGAATTAGGGAATAAATTTCGAAAAATGATTTAAACTTTATTTTCTTAAATTGTTAAAAGAGAATTGGTTTTTCTTTTATAATTATTTCCTGATGACTTCTTGATTGACTTTTTCTATGTGTTTAAATTATGGAACGGGCCGAACGCCTCGGTAGATCAAGTAGATACATCTACGGTTCGCGTCATTCGACTCGTACGTCCTCGACATGATTTGCGCATGCTTGTATTGCTTGCCTTGAAACTTATTAAAGTTGTTATAGCTTCTTCCCGGCTTGAGAATAATTGTATAAATGATAAAAGGAAATTTGGAAAGTTTCCATAAAAGAAATAATTATTTACTTGCTTCATTCTATTGAACTAAAAGTCATGCTTTTGAAAAGCCGACGATTTAACATATTATTGATATAACATTATTGGACCTTTAGTAAGTGTCGAAGTCGACCTCTCGTCTCTACTTCTTCGAGATTAGACGGGATACTTACTGAGTACACGTTGTTTTTGTACCCATACTACACTTCTGTTCATTTTTGTTGCACATGCTCATGCACCTCTAGTGGCCTAGTGGGCGTAGCAGCATGGTTGACATGGAGACCAGGTGAGCTGTATTTCCTCAAGGCGACCCCCCAGCTAGTATAGTTTCTTTCAGGATTCTATTTATTTTCTGCCCAATTGTATTCCGGACAGCTATTGTACTTTATTCGATTTTTCTTAGAAATTGCTCATGCACTTGTGACATCGGGTTCTGGGGATGTTTACGGGTTTATTCAAAAATATTTATAAGAAAAAAAGTTGTTAAATGTCTCATTATTTCTTCAATGGAAATGTATTATGTATTGATTAAACGTATAAAAGAAGTAATTTCGGAAATATTTAAAACGAGAACTTAATTAAGTATTTTTTTGTTGGTTTGCCTGACAGTGGTGTCTGGTGTCATCACGACCCTTAGTGGATTTTGGGTCGTGACAACAATTATGATGTTCCAGGATGCAGTGGTTATGAACTCTATTTTTCACATTGTTTTCTTCTAAAATAAGCTACATGCTATTGTAAAATAAGCTACACGCTAAGCATTGCAAATTCTAAAGGAAAAAGAGGAAAAGAACGAAGAAAAAGAATCCAGGGGGGGAAATCTTAATGTGGTGTAAATTTTAAATATTAGATTGTGGATAAGACTTTAATGTAAGTTTATACAAAAGAGACCAAAAATAGGAAAATCGAAGTAATTTGTACTGCTACTTCATAAAAGTTTCTCACGTAAACTTGGTTAAGTGTACACAATTTTACTTGGAATTAAAGATAGCACGTCTTGTCTAATTCATCATTGCATAACTAAGTGATTCCGATAGACTTTTAATTGAAATAAGATCGACTTGGTTAGAATCCTTAATTTTATTGGACTTGAGCAATTTAATTTGCTTTAGACTTAACCATCATTAATGGAACTCCTCTCCCCTCATAAGCGAAAGAGAAATTGAAACTTTTGATCTTTCAAATAAATATGTAATTGTGGGAGGACTAGGAGATTTACATAGCTATGAGATTATTTTTCACAAGGATGATGAAGTTATATTAGAAATAAATAGTTAAATATCAATAGAGAAAAACAGATGCTTTGTAGTATGAATCGAATAATTAAAAAATTATTTTAAAATAAGGACACCAAATGATGTAATTTAATTATCCACTTTGGAAGGTTCCAGTAATATTTAATTATCTTTTATTTGTATTCTTGATGAATACGTGCAGTTAAAAATTTATCATTTTTAAATACGTTTTATAACAATCGATAAGAGATATACGTGCAACGCACATACTTAGAAACTAGTTATTATAAAAGCATGAATGTTGGAACGCTGAATATTGAATGACAAAAATAACCTCAAAATATCGACTGACTTTTATACCCTTCACAATTGAATTATTTCTTTAAAAACATTATAATATGGGATAAAACAGTAATATCAATGTCACGACCTGAATTTTCCACCCTCGGTAGTCGTGATGGCGCCTACTCGTGAAAGCTAAGCAAGCTACGTATTTTAGAATCACTAACCCTTTTATTAGCCCTTTTTAACAATTTAAAATAACATGCATTCAACAGTGAAATATTAACGATAAATAAATACATGTCGAAGATGTAATCTGATAACTTAGCCAAAAACCAGTACGACAATGCCAACATATTCCTGTACCCGAATCCGATGTTACAGTATCACAGACCAACTACGAATACTACATACAAATGTCTAGAAAGAAAGGTACAATCTATCTCTGAAGTAAATGGAAACAGAATACATATAAACATAGAAGAGAACACCGGACCTGCGGACGCTTGCAGGACTACCTCGGGATATCTGACTGGACTGAAGGTAGCCACCCAAAGCTACGGTCCAAAAGCTGCTGCTCTGGGATCTGCACATACTGCAAAGTGTAGTATCAGGACAATCGATCCCATGTGCTGATAAGTGCCTGGACTTATCCCGGCGAAGTAGTGACGAGGTTAGGACCAGACTCCAAATAAACCTGTGCAGTATATAATATGTAGCGAAAAATAAAACAGAGATAAACAAGTAAAGATGTGAGGGGGTACATGCTGCGGGGGAATATCAATACCAACAGTAAATTAAGAGAAAGGCATGAGGACAATTTAGAATTTACAACAAAACAATAATAACATCGTTGCGACATACAACCCGATCCACATCATTTATCACAGTTGCGGCGTGCAACCCATCTAATTATATTATTGTTGCGGCGTGCAATCCGATCCGTTTATATCATTGTTGCGGCGTGCAACCCGATCCAAACATAATATCGTTGCGGCGTGCAACCTGATCCAAATATCATATTGTTACGGATCGCAACCCGATCCACATATACAATTCAACACCAACCACAAAAAGAGTCCCGATAAGGGACCAATAAGAAACAACACTATTCCGGAAAGGAAATCGACAGTGTAACTAAATACGCCCCGGCAAGGGAACCATCAGCTATAACCAAATTTGTTCCAACATCTAACTATCTCAACTGGCACCAATATTCAATCATAAGTAATCTCCATGAAAATAAACATAATCTTTTCTCAACAAAGAGAATCGACAACTTAGGCATTCGAAGCTGCTACTAAGAACACAACAATTTCACTTTAAGACTCACGGTCATGTTTGATACCAACGTATAGATACTCATCACCATGCCTATACGTTGTACTCGACAAGTTACACATAGCAAATAGGACAAAACTCCTAATCCATCAAGCTAAGGTTAGACCAAACACTTACCTGGAACTTCCATGGCCAACTCAAGCCCAAATCACCGCTTTTCCTTTTGAATTTGGCTCCAAATCAATTGTATCTAGACATAATCGACTTAATAACATCAATAAACACTAAACAATCCAATTCCAATGCTTAATTATAGATTTTCTATCATTCTTCCCAAAAAGTCATAAATCAGGCCCGGGCCCGCATGGTCAAAACATGAGGTTCGGACCAAAATCCGGTCACCCATTCACCCACGAACCCGAATATGTAATTAGTTCCGAAATTTGACCCCAAAACGAGGTCTAAAGCATAATTATGCAAAAAGCCTTAACTCTACCCAAATTTCTTATTTACCCATAAGAATAAGATTTAGGCCTAGAAATCTAATGGCTATTAATAAAAATTAAATAAAATGAGTCTAAGATTACATACCTATGAATTTATGGTGAAGTTCTCTTTCAAAAACCATCCAATTTGGAGTTTGGAAGAAGAAGTTACGAAATTTTGGTGAAATCTCGTATGTTCTGCTATTGTTTAAAAATCACCGCCCAGGCTTTCATTGCGTTCGCGATAGGCCTGTCGTGTTAACGATGAGTCGGGCCTAGGTGACCTTCGCGTTCACGATCTAAGGCTCGCATTTGCGGAGCTTTAGCTCCTCAAGGCCTTCGCGTTCGCGGGCCAGTGGCCGCATTTGCGTAGCACAAATATGAACCCCTCCCCTATCACGCCCCAAACTATGGGAGGCACGACTGGCACTCGATACTATATTCGATCGAGTTAGACACTAAGCATACTAGCTAACTAAACTGGGGCCCAATAGATCGGGTAGCACAACATCTAAAATACTAAGACTGGATGATTAAGGTCATGACACGAATAATAATAAGCCATATAAACCAAGGTATATAAGCCAAAATAATAAAGTACTAGCTGACCAACAAGGCCCCGATTTGAGATATATATGTCTACACACATATATATACATGCCAAGCCTATGGGCTGGAGACTGAAAGATGCAAAAAGAAACCCATAATACTGTGTCCATAATAGCCTCTAAGAGTGTCACAAGCACTATCGGGATAAGGCCCCGACTATACCTAAATTGTACAACAAAGGTAACCATCCTATGACAGCTCCATGAAGAGGTGAAGCTTACCAACTCATAGCTGAACCCTTAAATCCTAGTGGAGGGGTCGATCAGAGTCCCTACCTGGACCTGCACGCAGGAAACAAAAATGCAGTGTCCCCAAGCAACAAGACATCAGTACGAATAAGAATGTTCTGGTATGTAAGGCAGAAAGTAGAATCATACATAGCTGATGAAAAAACAAAGGTAATAGAGATACCACCTGACACTGAAACTCTGATAGCCTCCATATCCGACATCCGACCTCATAGTAATCAAATATGCATGGTATGCTCGTGTAATCGTATGTCGTGAATACATATATATATAAATTGGTGCAAATGCATGACATACCCAACCAAATGCTAGCAATGGCGGTCTCTTCCGGTAGCTAACCGGTATCATATTGCCAACCTGTGGCCATCTGTACAATACATATAGTATTTCGGGCAAATAGGCCCCTTACCTCAGATTATAGCTCAATGTCCATGCATAATATGCCATGTATGATATGAACTTTGAATGCACATAATAGGCCATAACAAGAACTTAGCCAATATTGGCTCATTGGTACTCTTATTCTCATAATCTCATAATCACATTCGTATTGCATACAATTGTCTCGTGGAACCTCATATATTTTTTTTATAAGCTCGAAAACATAACTCGACTTTTAGAAAAATAACTTAAACTCTGAAGATGGTCATAAAAAGCTTAAGGTGTTTTACTTAGTCCTTATACCTGATTTCTTGATAATTAGTAAAAGAAAGTATTTCAAAAATCAAGTGTTTTAATAGTTTAAACATAGAATTTATATTTGAGATTTTTGAAAATCAACGTGTCACTTTAGAGATTTTAAAATACACTTTAAGAAGGAAGAATGACTGATCGCAAATAATAAATGATTTTATTTTGTTTAGCCACACAACCCAAAGACGAATAAGAATTCATATATATAGCTAAGAAAGCCGACAAAATGACATATATAGATCTCGAATACCCTATTTAACCGAACGAGTGGAATATCAACCTAATAGAATTATGAAAATACTTCAGCTACAATCCCAATGCCTTTCACAGAAGGTCTTTCTAGCCGTAGAATAGTAAAATATCACTTTTGGCGCCTTAGGAATTTCCAAGAATTCGTGCAAAAATGAAAAAAAGAGTTTATCCTTAACATACCTTTCCAACGAACGTCTGAATGCATGTAGTTCCTTCACAAAAGTTGTTCCTTACATCCTAAGCTTCGAAAACATTATATATATGCAGCTTATACGTACCTATAAACAGTTCATAATTGATTTTAAATTGGCAGATTTGCCATATGACCCTAACTTGATGAAACATCCGTAGAACTTTGTAAAAACGATCATAAAATAGTCCCAAGATGATTACCTTGGAAAACCAAGTATAAATCCTAAATAACCAGAAAGAACAACAAATTCCTATCTTCCAAGAATAGCTCCAAACACAGCTAATAGAAGGGGGGAACGATTGCAAACCGTAGAGATTGCGTTTCTAGGCACGGAGGCAAACTTTAATGGTAAAAATCGTTAAAAACTGACCTTATTCACTCAAAAACACCATAGAACCCTGTATCAAGCTTGCTCTCTATTTTGGGACTGAAATGAAATGTTTCAAGGTCTTCAAAGTCAAGTTTACCAACTTATACCACTTGTTTGACCCGACCCGGTTCGCTACCCGGTTTCAGCCTAGACAGTCTCGGGTATAACAGTCATAACGTTTTACTCCAATGTCCGTTTGATGTGAAATTTTTTTGGTTACAAATTAGACTCATAGAACTTTGATTCGGTAGGTTATGGGTCCCATATATCTTTATATATTGGGAGAAACGATCTGATACATTTGACCCAAAGTTTAGAAAATTTATTAGAGAAATTTACGATAACTTTTGCCGACCGTTATTTCGCAACTTGCTTGATTCCAAAACTTAACATGTGACCAGTGTGATATTATAATACCTCATAACACATTATTCTTATCATATTAGACACTCTTGGTCTTATCCCACATGTGTAAATTAACTTAAACCTTCCGAACGCGCGGGGTGCCACCCAAGCCATTTCTTTAACCACGAACCTTTGTTTAAGGGATTCCTTTGACCTATAGCTTTAAATTAGTTCCTTGATATTACCACACACTTTCACTCTTATTATCCCAATTTGCTACACCCAATCATATATACCTAATATAACCATACCACATTACGTATATTATGTAAAAGAAAAAAAATATGGGGTCTCACAATCTCCCACCCTTAAGAACATTCATCCGCGAATGGATCAATTAAATTCCTTGGTTTCATTTCTTTTTCGCTAATCCGTTATTTGCAAGGCTATATTTGTTATATTGAAATGCATAAATCAAATTCTGAAGATTCCAACTACCAGGCTTCGTATATCTATCTCGCAATAAGAAATTAAAATTACATTTTCAAGTCATTTAAAATCCTATTAAGTTGCTATAAAGAAATAATTGCCAATTATTTAAATGTGACTCACCTTAAGTCATAAATAGGTGGGGTACTTCTTCCTCATTTCCTCATCAGCTTCCCAGGTCATTTTGTCGATGTTGTTATTTTGCCATAACACTTTCACGGAAGCCACTTCTTTAGTTTGAAGCTTTCTTACCTGCCGATCTAAAATAGCTACAGGTACCTCTGCATAAGATAAGTCTTCAGAAATGTGAATATCCTCCATAGGCATAATACATGAAGGATCTCCAATGCACTTCCGCAACATAGATACATGAAACACAGGATGGACTGCTTCCAATTCTGAAGGCAAATCAAGCTCGTATGCCACCCTGCCAATCCTTTGAATAATCTTATACGGTCCAACATACCGGGGGCTGAGCTTCCCCTTCGTTCCAAATCACATGACGCCCTTCATAGGCGATACTTTCAGGAAAAACCATTCTTTTACATCAAACTCTAAGTCTCGTTGTCGAACATCTACATAAGACTTCTGCCGACTTTATGCTGTACGCAGCCGGTCTCTAATAAGTTTTACCTTTTCCATTGCTTGCTGGACTAAATTAGGACCTAGCAACCCTGCTTCCCCAACCTTGAACCAACCGATCAACGACCAACACTTCCGTCCGTATAGTACTTCGTACGGAGCCATCTGAATACTAGATTAGAAGTTGTTATTATAAGAGAACTCAATAAGAGGTAGATGATCATCCCAACTTCCTTTAAAATATAGCACACAAGCATGTAACATATCTTCAATTGTCTGAATAGTACGCTCTGCCTGTCCATTAGTTTGCGGATGAAAAGCGGAGCTAAGATTTACCTGCGTGCCTAGACCCTTCTGAAAATATTTCCAAAAATGTGCTATAAATTGAGCCCCTCGATCAGAGATAATAGATAATGGAACTCTGTGAAGGCGAACAATCTCTCGAATGTAAATCTTGGCATAATCCTTAGCTGAATATGTCATCCTGACTGGTGGGAAATGAGAAGATTTTGTAAGCCTATCAATAATTACCCAAATAGAATCATACCTCCGTGGAGTGCGAGGCAAACTAGTGATGAAGTCCATATTTATCATGTCCCATTTCCATAATGGAAGTTCAATATACTGAGATAGGCCTCTAGACTTCTGATGTTCGGCTTTAACTTGCTGGCGGTTGGGAAATTGGGCTACAATGTCTGCGATATATTTTTTCATTCCATTCCACCAATAGATCTGTTGAAGGTCCCGATACATATTTGTCGCTCCGGGGTGAACTGCATATCTAGAATAATGGCCCTCCGAGAGAATCTTGACGCGGAGCTCTCCGACTATTTGTACTCATAAGCGGCCCTGGTATCTAAGGACTCCATCTCTAGTTAGCTCAAATAAAGGTTGCCGCTTCTGTGGAATACTTTCCCTCAGTTTTATAAGCTCAGGATCCTCGTGTTGTCGCTCTTTCACTTCAGCAACAAAAGAAGATTTGGCCGTATTCTGGACGAGAATGCGTCCACCCTCTGCATCTACCAAATGCACCTGCAAACTAGCTAGCTGGCATAGGTATTTGGTCATCTTGACCTTATCAACTTTAACATGGCTTAGACTACCCATGGACCTCTCGCTAAGGGCATCAGCAACAATATTAGCTTTGTCGGGATGATATAAAATATCGACATCATAGTCCTTTATTAATTCTAGCCATCTTCTTTGTCATAGGTTCAACTCCCTCTATTTAAATAAATACTGAAGGCTTTGGTGGTCGGTGAAAACATCAATATGAACCCCATATAGATAATGCCGCCAAATCTTTAGGGCGAAGATAACTGCGGCTAACTCAAGATCATGCGTAGGATAGTTCTTTTCATATTTCCGCAACTGTCTGGAGGCATACGCGATAACCTTACCATGCTGCATAAGAACACTACTAGGAAAATCCTCGAGGCATCACAATATACATCATAACCCTCGGTGCCATCCGAAAGAGTCAAGACAAGTGCCGTCATAAGCCTTTTCCTTAGCTCCTGAAAACTTTGTTCACATGCCTTAGTCCACCGAAACTTAGCTCCCTTATGTGTCAGTTTCGTCAATGGTGCAGATATAAAGGAAAATCCATCCATGAAACTTTGGTAATACCCTGCCAAGCCTAAAATCCTACGAACCTTCGTCGGATTCAAAGGCCTCGGCCAAGTCGTCACAGCTTCAATCTTTTGGCCATCAACCTTGATGCCATCACCGGTAATAACATGACCAAGAAAAGATATAGAAGTTAGCCAAAATTCACATTTAGAGAATTTAGCATGTAACCTATAGTCCTGGAGAGTCTAGAATACAGCTCGCAAGTGGTCCGTATGCTCGGCTTCCAATCGTGAATATATCAGGATGTCGTCAATAAACACAATCACAAATTCATCCAAGAATGGTTTGAATACCTAGTTCATAAGATCCATAAAGGCTGTTGGGGCATTTTTAAGCCCGAAAGACATGACAAGGAATTCAAAATGGCCATACCTCGTCCTAAATGCTGTTTTGGGATATCAATATCCCTGAGTCGTAGCTGATGATAACCGGATCGCAAGTTGATCTTCGAAAAGCAACTGGCACCTTGTAACTGGTCGAACAAGTCATCAATCCGTGGAAGAGGATACTTATTCTTTATAGTGACTTTATTTAGCTGCCTGTAGTCAATACACATCCGCAACGAGCCATCTTTCTTTCGAACAAAGAGCACCGGAGCACCCTATGGAGATGTACTTGGCCTAATAAAGCCCTTGTCGAGCAAGTCCTTCAGTTGTTCCTTCAATTCCCTTAGCTCTGCAGGAGCCATTCTATAGGGAGGAATGGATATAGGCTGCGTATCAGAAAGCAAATCTATAGCGAAATCGATTTCCTTTTCGGGGGGATTCCTGGAAGCTCATCAGGGAATACAGTCGGGAATTCATTCATATTAGGAACTGACTAAAAAGTCAGTGGCACCTTATCTGTATCCCTGACATGAACCAGATGGTATATACAACCTTTAGCAATAAACTTCTGAGCCCTAAGGTATGAAATAAACTTACCCCTGAGCATGGCTGCATTACCTTTCCATTCAAGGACAGGCTCACCAGGAAAATAAAATCGTACCAACTTTGCATGACAATCAATATTAGCATAACAAGTTGCCAACCAATCCATACCCATAATGACATAGAAGTCTAGCATAACCAATTCAACTAAATCAATAGAGGTTGGACAATCATTAATTAACACTGTACAGCCTCGATAGACATGATTAGTAACAATAGAGTCGCCAACTGGTGTAGACACATCAATTGACTGTGGCAACAACTCAGATCTCATGTCAAGCTTACCAGCAATAAATGGAGTAATATATGAAAATGTAGAGCGGGGATCTATAAATGCATAAATAGCATGAGAATGTATTGTCAATATACCTGTGACAACATCTGGGGATGCCTCTGAATCTTGTCGGCCTATGAGTGCATAAAAGCGATTCTGGCCAGCACTAGAACTTGAGGTGTCTTCTCCACCTCTCCCCCTACCACGCCCCTGAGTAGACTATGGACCTGATCGGGGAGCACAGACCAAGGGTGAAGAGGCTACTGCGTATCCTGAAGTCTGAGCTGATGCACTTCTACCTAACCCCGGGCACCGACTAATAAAATGTCCTGTCTGCCCACAATGATAACATGTATTAGAACCATGTCTACATTTCCCACTGTGCATCTTACTGCACTGAGTACATGGAGGAGTAGGTTGTCTCATTTGTGCGAAACGCTCCTGTCGATGGCCCTCAGGCTGGCCTGAGCTCTGCCCCGGTCCTGACTAAATATAACGATCAAACCGCTGGCCCTGTATCTCTGGTAGGAAACTACTTGTTGACCGAGGTGGATATCGATGGAGTGGGGGCCTAGAATCACTCCGTGGCTCCCTATAAGACTCCATAGCATGAGCCCTCTTGCTCTACTCCCTATCCCTATGAGTATCACGAATCCGACGAGAAAGGTCCTTTGTAGTCTGAGCAAAAGCCTGTATGCGAGAAATATCTACACCATCCGATAGGGATGCCATCGTACATTCTCTAATCATATGATCCCCCAAACCATCCACATAATGATGAACTCTAGCCCTCATGGTACGTATGATATCTGGTGCATACCTCGCCAAAGAATTAAACTTATGGCTATAATCCCTCACGCTCGTATCCCCCTGCTTCAGGCTAAGAAACTGGCTAAGACGGGCCTCCCGAGCCTCCCATGGAAAATAATGGGCTAAAAACGCCTGAGAGAAGTCCTCCCATTCTGCTGGCGGAGCATCAGGTCCTCTAGATCTCTCCCATGCCTCATACCGTAGGACAGCTACATCACGTAGTCGAAAATAAGCCAACTCCACAGCCTGTGACGGAGGCATGCATCACCCTCAATACTCTATACATATTGTCTATAAAGTCCTGGGGATCCTCTGTGAAACTAGATCCTGTAAATAATGGAGGGGCCAAGTGAAGAAACTTTCGTACCATCGAGCTTCCTGTCCGATCTCTCCGGGCATCTGCTCCCAACTCTAGCTGTCGCTCATGAATAGAAACCATCCTAGTCAGCAACTGAACTGCCTCCCTCATCCCCTGCTCCCCGGTCTCTGGTGGGGGAACAACATGTGTTGGGGGTCCTGTGTCTCTAGCTGCCTCAGGTACTAATGGAACTGGTGAGGCTGGGGGTACTACATCTCCCTGGGCTCGCACAAGTGCTGGGGAAGCTAAAACTAGGGCTACTAGAGACTCACTGTGTGCCTCTAAGGGAAATCTATCCCTCTGACCCGGTGGGGAACTACTGGTACCTTCCCCCGAATCCATACCTATCTCTAGATGTGCCATTTCCTGAGTGAAGGTAGCTTGTTAGATAAGAAATACAAAGCACGATTTAGATTTCATATGTTATTATAACTTTGCTCTATAGCACGATCTATTAATTGAAAAAAAAAAGTTAACATTCCTAAATGCCTCAAAGCCTCCCGATTATAAGTGTGGTGCACAACACACCCATAAGCAAGACTCTACTAGACACGGCTTTTGGACTCCCTGGGATACGACCTGCTCTGATACCAAGTTTTTCATGCCCCAAACTAGGGGAGGCACGACTGGCACTCCATACTGTATTCGATCGAGTTAGACACTAAACATACTAGCTAACTAAATTGGGGCCCAATAGATCGGGTAGCATAACATCTGAAACCCTAAGCCTGGATGATTAAGGTCATGACCTGAATAACAATAATCCATATAAACCAAGGTAGACAAGCCAAAATAATAAAGTACTAGCTGACCAACAAGGCCACGGTTTGAGATATATATGTCTACACACATATATATACATGCCAAGCCTATGGGCTGGAGACTGAAAGATGCAAAAAGAAACCCAGAATACTATTTCCCTAATAGCCTCTAAGAGTGTCACAAGCACTATCGGGATAAGGCCCCGACTATACCTAAATTGTACAACAAAGGTAATCATCCTATGACAGCTCCAGGAAGAGGTGGAGCTTACCAACTCATAGCTGAACCCTTAAATCCTAGAGGAGGGGTCGATCAAAGTCCCTACCTGGACCTGCATGCACGAAAGAAAAATGCAGTGTCCCCAGGCAACGGGACATCAATACGAATAAAAATGTACTGGTATGTAAGGCAGAAAGTAGAATCATACATAGCTGATGAAAACAAAGGTAATAGAGATACCACCTGACACTGAAACTCTGATAGCCTCCATGGCCGACATCCGACCTCAT